>RQOL01000906.1:5644991-5701103 GCA_013076295.1 Sanderia malayensis
GTAATTCTGGATACACTGGAAATGGTACAATGTGCACAAATATAAATGAATGCACGACCAGCAGCCCATGTCATGCAAGTGCTACATGTATCGACACAGATGGATCCTACACCTGTACTTGTAATTCTGGATACACTGGAAATGGTACAATGTGCACAAATATAAATGAATGCACGACCAGCAGCCCATGTCATGCAAGTGCTACATGTATCGACACAGATGGATCCTACACCTGTACTTGTAATTCTGGATACACTGGAAATGGTACAACTGCACAAATATAAATGAATGCACGACCGGCAGCCCATGTCATGCAAGTGCCACATGTATGGACACAGATGGATCCTATACCTGTACTTGTAATGCTGGATACACTGGAAATGGTACAATGTGCACAAATATAATGAATGCACTACAGCAGCCCATGTCATGCAAGTGCTACATGTATGACACAGATGGATCCTACACCTGTACTTGTAATTCTGGATACACTGGAAATGGTACAATGCACAAATATAAATGAATGCACGACAGGCAGCCCATGTCATGCAAGTGCACATGTATGGACACAGATGGATCCTACACTGTACTTGTAATTCTGGATACACTGGAAATGGTACAATGTGCACAAATATCAATGAATGCACTACCAGCAGCCCATGTCATGCAAGTGCTACATGTATGGACACAGATGGATCCTACACCTGTACTTGTAATTCTGGATACACTGGAAATGGTACAATGTGCACAAATATCAATGAATGCACTAACAGCAGCCCATGTCATGCAAGTGCTACATGTATGGACACAGATGGATCCTACACGTGTACTTGTAATTCTGGATACACTGGAAATGGTACAATGTGCACAAATATCAATGAATGCACTACCAGTAGCCATGTCATGCAAGTGCTACATGTATGGACACAGATGGATCTACACCTGTACTTGTAATTCTGGATACACTGGAAATGGTACAATGTGCACAAATATAATGAATGCCGACCAGCAGCCCATGTCATGCAAGTGCTACATGTATCGACACAGATGGATCCTACACGTGTACTTGTAATTCTGGATACACTGGAAATGGTACAACTTGCACAAATATAAATGAATGCACTACCAGCAGCCCATGTCATGCAAGTGCTACATGTATGGACACAGATGGATCCTACACGTGTACTTGTAATTCTGGATACACTGGAAATGGTACAATGTGCACAAATATCAATGAATGCACTACCAGTAGCCGATGTCATGCAAGTGCTACATGTATGGACACAGATGGATCCTACACCTGTACTTGTAATTCTGGATACACTGGAAATGGTACAATGTGCACAAATATCAATGAATGCACTAACAGCAGCCCATGTCATGCAAGTGCTACATGTATGGACACAGAAGGATCCTACACCTGTACTTGTAACTCTGGATACACTGGAAATGGCACTATGTGCACTAATGTGAATGAATGCTCGAACAGGACCCCATGTCATGCAAATGCTACATGTATCGACACTGATGGATCCTACACCTGTACTTGTAATTCTGGCAACACTGGAAATGGAACTATGTGCAGTGTTGTGAAGGAATGCTTAACAAACAACTCATGTCACGCGAATGCTTGGTGTCTGGACACAAATGGATCTACACATGTATCTGCAATTCTGGCTACACAGGAAATGGTACAATGTGCACAAATATAGATGAATGCTCGACCAGCAGCCCATGTCATGCAAGTGCTACATGTATCGACACAGATGGATCCTACACGTGTACTTGTAATTCTGGATACACTGGAAATGGTACAATGTGCACAAATATCAATGAATGCACTACCAGTAGCCGATGTCATGCAAGTGCTACATGTATGGACACAGATGGATCTTACACCTGTACTTGTAATTCTGGCTACACTGGAAATGGTACAATGTGCACAAATATAGATGAATGCTCGACCAGCAGCCCATGTCATGCAAGTGCTACATGTATCGACACAGATGGATCCTACACCTGTACTTGTAATTCTGGATACACTGGAAATGGTACAACCTGCACAAATATAAATGAATGCACGACCGGCAGCCCATGTCATGCAAGTGCACATGTATGGACACAGATGGATCCTACACCTGTACTTGTAATTCTGGATACGCTGGAAACGATACAATTGCACAAATATCAATGAATGCACACCAGCAGCCCATGTCATGCAAGTGCTACATGTATCGACACAGATGGATCCTACACCTGTACTTGTAATTCTGGATACACTGGAAATGGTACAACCTGCACAAATATAAATGAATGCACGACCGGCAGCCCATGTCATGCAAGTGCCACATGTATGGACACAGATGGATCCTACATGTGTACTTGTAATTCTGGATACACTGGAAATGGTACAATGTGCACAAATATCAATGAATGCACTACCAGCAGCCCATGTCAAGCAAGTGCTACATGTATGGACACAGATGGATCCTACACCTGTACTTGTAATTCTGGATACACTGGAAATGGTACAAACTGCACAAATATAAATGAATGCACGACCGGCAGCCCATGTCATGCAAGTGCCACATGTATGGACACAGATGGATCCTACACGTGTACTTGTAATTCTGGATACACTGGAAATGGTACAATGTGCAAAAATATCAATGAATGCACTACCAGCAGCCCATGTCATGCAAGTGCTACATGTATGGACACAGATGGATCCTACACCTGTACTTGTAATTCTGGATACACTGGAAATGGTACAATGTGCACAAATATCAATGAATGCACTAACAGCAGCCCATGTCATGCAAGTGCTACATGTATGGACACAGAAGGATCCTACACCTGTACTTGTAACTCTGGATACATTGGAAATGGTACAATGTGCACAAATATAAATGAATGCACGACCACCAGCCCATGTCATGCAAGTGCTACATGTATGGACACAGATGGATCCTACATCTGTACTTGTAATTCTGGATATACTGGAAATGGTACAACTTGCACAAATATAAATGAATGCACGACCGGCAGCCCATGTCATGCAAGTGCTACATGTATCGACACAGATGGATCCTACACCTGTATTTGCAATTCTGGATACACTGGAAATGGTACAATGTGCACAAATATCAATGAATGCACTAACAGCAGCCCATGTCATGCAAGTGCTACATGTATGGACACAGAAGGATCCTACACCTGTACTTGTAACTCTGGATACACTGGAAATGGTACAATGTGCACAAATATAAATGAATGTTCAAGAGAAAGCTTGTGTCATGTTCATGCTGCTTGCTTGGACACCGAGGGATCCTATATTTGCAGGTGTAATTTTGGTTTTTTGGGAAGCGGTTTTAACTGCAGTGGTAAGTTCCTTTTTTTGGAATCAATCATGTTATAGAGCTTTCTACTTAAAGGCCTACTGCAATCAAAAATCACTTTCCCTTTTTCTGCAAAAAATGAAATTTCAATTTTTACTGATTACTTTGGTGCCTGTTTTGTTTTCATTTGATAACGATAATTATACTAAATTTGGCTTTGAAATGAGGGCACTGACTGCGACATGGTATGAAGTCATAACCATGAGACAGATCAACTTTTACAATGGGAGAGTATCGGAAAAAAGTTTTCAAATCTGCAATGTGCGCAACCGGGGCCTTTATTAGAAAATCGGTCCCGAAGATACATAACTAGAACTTCCCGCGCGTTGTTTCAGCTATTAACCAAAAAAATTGAGTTTAGGGTAGCGCTATAGCGGCACTTTAAAAAAAGGCACGGGGTCAGTCAAGCGACATCTTATTCCGTGCGGTCATATTCCCAAGCAGCAGGAAGTATTCACAAAGGAATTTTGTCAGAAATCAGGGATGGCGGAGCTGTGTTAATAAAACTAGTAGCAAAAACGATAGCCGGGGTTATGTTGTTGGAGGACCAAGCAAAGTAAGCTCTTACACCAGTTAATTAATAAATGGGATTTTCAAGCAGCCGTTTTCAAAACAAATTTGGGAACCATGGTGTTTTAACAGAAAGTTGTAACACCTCTCCTCTGACTATGATAATAAATTGTTATGCAGAATATTGCGATTAATTCTATTTTATTTCTGCGACTTCTACCCCGATGAAAACACTGTAGCAACTTGGCGTTCCATTCCAGCCAGACGTGATGTAAAAGTAATTCGTTTTGATAAGACTGGACTGACAACAACTTAGCAGCATCAGATATATCTTGAAAAGCCAACTCTGAGCATAAATAGTCCATGTAGATTCTGACAACATCTCTGCATTCTCTCACATATACATCATATGCGAATGCGACTCAGTCAAATCAAAATAATACAAGAGTATTTTTATTTCATATCAACACTGATCATCCCCGTTGTTTGCTTCCGCTCTCCGCCGCGGCTGATCGACCTCCCGCATTGACGTCACGACCAAAACTGCCCCAATTCAGACCCCAATTACTCCCCGCAAATCGTTTTCTAAAATTATGAAAAAAAATTTAAAATTTTTGCAAAGACTTTAATATTTATGTCTCGGGAAACAATTTTTGATTTATGAGCTATTTTATTAGGTCTTTAAAGTAATCTAAGTTCATTTATTTTTGAAAGTTTGATATGTTTTCTAATTTCCTTTTGTCAACGGTACATTTGCTCACAGCACTGAAACCAGAAAAGGTTGTTGACATGTCTTCTCAATAGTGGTTTTTTAATTTGATGCACTGTTTCCTATATTAACACCCTGGGCATTCATAAACTCCAGCAACTTTTAGGGGCATTCATTTTAGGTGACTCTGTCAGAGTTCTGGGTAATGTGAATACCATTTGTGTCACAACATCTGTCATTGCCCCCCCCCCAAAAACTGAAGTTTGTTTGTTTGCGTTTTGTGTTGATTGAGCAACAAGAAAAATCAAAGTAATCTTTAGGTGGGTTGCAGCAGATGGCCGTTAGGCATAGGCTCACTATTTCATCTGTCTGCATTATCTTTTCATTAGTGATGAAAATCATAAGAATGGTTCTTGAAAATATTTCTCTTCTGGAGCAGCACGTGTGCTTCCAGTTTTATTAAAATTAAAGAACGTTTATTTTCCAAACTATTTAACATAAATACTGTTTTTGTTGAACTAAATGCTCACAAGTATTTACATTATTGTGATAACCAATGGGTTTAAAAACATTTTTCTTTTCGAGCGACACTCATGCAAGAAAAATCTCCCCATTCCATTTTTATGATCCATTGGTTTTTTAAACTGTTTACCCCGTTTTCTAATTGCAAAACAAGATTTGAAGATGTGCAAGTGTGGGTCAACAATGTTGTGCTTGTCAAGATTTTTAAACAAATAATGCACAGATATATTTTCTTCATTGCATTGGAGAATACATGAGAAAAGAACCTTGCCTTGAGTAAAAGTATTATAAAAACCTTTTTGGGTGGGACAGGAAAAGTCAATCTTAGTTCACTTGCACATTTTCTCTTGACTGGATAAATGTCCACCAGGGGTCTTGATTTTAAGAAATTTTCTTATGTGAAATGGTTTTGGAGACTGCAAAGAATCTTTTCAAGGAATTTGAACTTTTAAGGAATTTAAACTTTGAAGAAATTTGCAAAGAATTTTCAAATTTAAATTTGATGAAAGAAACAAGGTGCATGCAATGCTAGAGCATATTCCAAGTTTGGCAAGTGCACACTCAAGGTATTTTGTTCCCAACAAAACTGCATTCCTAAAAATAGACATGACAGGACCCTGAAATGGGTATGGTTGGGCAAGGCAGGTGTAATGTTGTAGTTTAAACGTACTTCCTGCAACTCTCTTCCACCTGTTATAACAAAAACAATGAGGCGAAAATCACCAATTGAACAATCATAGTTTACTCATACCTCTGGCCGAGGTATGACAAAAAAAATAATATATGGAAGCTATTAGAAAGTCCGAAACGCAAATAACATAAAAGAACTAAACTGGTTTTCCCAACTAACTCGCAACTGACAACTCGCAAATTGCAGAATATAATCTCTCGGAGTGCATGGGTGGTAGGTTGATCTCTACCAGTGTGGTGCTGGTGCCTTATGTTCCTTACTGATTAAGATATAAATGTAGATGAAGATATGTGAGAAAAAGTTGGCCTAAAGTTTGCACCGTGCTGCGGGGTTTTAAAATACACTGCAACAATGCACTGCAATGTTATTTCCACTGGAGTTAATTAGTTTAACCTTGAAAAAAACCTTTACAACAGCATACCTGATGTCTTAGCAATCTTAGCAATCTCTTTAAAAAAAGTCATCAAACTTGAGCAAACCAAACTTGACTTCAACAACTTCAAATAGTATAGTACACTTCCAATTGTCGTGATTGTAGTCTCCCGCTCGATTTTGTTGCCAAAATTAATATTTTTGCATCAATGTGATGTTTGAAGTCTACTCTTTATAAAAAATTGTGGTACCAGTTTTTCTAGCCCATTTAAGGGGTACTTTGAAAAGACTGCTGAAATTTGAAATCCCTGCGGAGGAGCAAATTTACGTTTTCGCTGTTTATCTGCACATCTTGAGTTGTTTTGGGTAAAATACATAATACCAGCCACTCTGCATGATTCAATATCACATGAATATGGATAAGGTGACCAGCCATACCCATTTCCATATATAGAAAACCCTTTTCCAAATATGGAAAAGGTCTTGGATGTCTCCGTTAATCAAAGATTTCAAGTTGCTCTCGTGACATTGTTCGTTGTCTTGGGATGTTTGGAAATACGGCAGCTGATCAAAGTTTTGAAGTGAAATGTCTCGAGCAGTTAGTTTGTCTTGTTTATGGACAACAAGGTCTTTCTACTGTTGGGACAGCTAGGTGGGCTTTGTTTAGCAAGAAAGGGTGTGAAGCTGAAAAACTACCTCCAACTAAAGGAGCGTTAATCCCGCATATCAACAGAGCTCGATTTTTTACAATTATTGCATGTGGATATAGTACATCATGGATATCGTGGATATCAGGTTTTTAATCAACGTATGGTAATTGATTTCCAGAGCTCAACTTTCTTAGAAAACAGGTCTTTAATATTCATTTTAACAATTTCATTCTCCTGCAAGAACGATGTTACTTGTTCTGGTCACAGAATAGAGATAAACAGAAAACTCTATTCTGCGTTCTGGTATAGCTGCGCACTTGTTTGATCAATGATGAAGATCAAATGGCTTTTTGGGAAGCTTATTTTTTCCCCTAATCAATGACTGCGTATTTTCTAGATGTTGACGAATGTTTTGTTGGGACGCATAATTGCAGTGGTCATGCTAACTGCACCAACAATATTGGCTCATATTCCTGCAGATGTCTTCATGGGTTTACTGGGAACGGTTTTCTATGTAATGGTATGTGTCATAATTTTTATTATTCATGGCTAAGAGATTTACACATAATAATTTGTTGTATTCTTACCAATAACGAATCCGTATTTTTTAGACATTGATGAATGCTCCAGCTCTTCCTTAAATCAATGTGCACATAATTGTTCGAACACAGTAGGCAGCTACACTTGTTCTTGTCTTCCGGGATACCGTTTACAGAATCTTACTGAATGTGTAGATATTAATGAATGCCTTGAAGGAACCCATGTTTGCCACCCCAACGCAACTTGTTATAACTCTGTTGGCTCACATAGCTGTGTTTGTATGTCTGGCTATACTGGCAATGGGACGCATTGTAGAGGTATTTGCAATTACCTGATTTATGCCTTTCTTTCGTTTGCAATTTTGTGATACCATTTTTTAATTGCTCCATCACGATTTTCCAGAGGATCGGTTATTTGCATATTCTTCACTTTCTACTGGAGACGACTCGTCGATTTCAATCGAATTTTCATCTGGTATTCCACTTGGCATTTCTGTGCACTTTATATTCCATGTAAGCTATTTTATCACACGTTATTGCCGGTTACGTCCCCTTTTTGTATCTTTATAGTGCTTATCTTTGCGGATTTTAAATGTACATTAGTAATATATTTTATCGCAGGTGTGTGCAAATGGCTTGATAAGTTTTGGGTCACTGTACTGCACATTTGTACCACAGCCAAATGTAGGCCGTGACTTGCTCTTTGCTTGGTGGACTGATTTGGATACGAGATTGACAAATGCTGACGGTTCATATGTAGGAGGGTATGGCATTAGTCAGCATGTATCCACTGATACAGATCACCTTAGTGTAAAGATCTTTAATCAAACGAAAGCATATCTCCAGAATCATGGTACAGCCAATGAATGCGATTCATCATTCAGTGCAACTAATGTGTTTGTCGCAACATGGAAGAAAGCCACACCATACCCATTTACCTATTATCGCGAACAAAATGAGGTTATTTTTTTCATTTTATGGATTTAGGAAATGTTATCTCTATTATTTTAAGCATTCCCTCTTGAAAATTTCGCAGACGTGTGGAAACTCGGAGATGATTGCTTCTTTGACAATGATGCACCCACACGTCCCACACCCTAACTGCCCAAGTATTGTCGGTACAGCCACTGTGGATGATTAAACCTGTATGTAGCTACGCACAATTTCTCAACCTAAATTGTCCCGCCGTCCTATTGAGTATTAACTTAGAGATCTTCATCTTCATTGTATTAGCATTTTTGGAGAATATCATCAAGCAAATGATTTGATATTTTCTTAATTGTGAATTTATTTTTCAGTTTGTCACATTTCAAATTGTCATTGCCACGGACACAAAGTCGACGTGTGTGTTTTACATATATGACGATGAAGGTATGCAATGGAATCAGCAATGGATAAAGCCGCAGGTTGGCTATGCGGTATCTGCTATATCGCCAGCCAGAATCGTTCATCGAAAAATCCTGAATACTGTAACTGACGGGAGCGCCTTTAGATATGATAAAATTATTGGCAATACCGGACATAAGGGTCGATGGGCCTGGAAGCATGCCACCAACGTAAGCAACGACGTGGCTAAGTGTTATGGTTGGTATGCGCAACAGCCAGCTGAAAATATCATCAGGATAATGAAATATCACAGTGCAAGCCAATGTCCGCGTGGTTTTTGGCAAGCAAGATTGGATTGGAGATTCAGGTTTAATGGTTACAGACAAGGTGCACTCTGCTATGTATTACGAGCAACATGGTTCTTTCGTCGTACATCGATTTCATTCCACACACGATGTTGTTACGACATGTCAGATTTTTCATTGGTCCGGGAGTTCGATTCTTCGCTAAGCGAGCCGTTAACAGCCACATTTGTATCTCAAAAATATAGCTGGATATACATATGGTTTTATTCATTTATTAGACGTCGATCTAGAATTGAAGCACAAATAGACGATACGGCTGCTTTCGATTACTGTTGTAGAAAGTCTTCTCTTTGCGACTTGTACAAAAAGAAACGCCCAATGCCCATACATGGCTTTTATCGCCCCCCACTACGAAGTATGTGACTTTTGAATATAATTAATGTTCTTGTTCAGATAGTTTTCTTTTTCGTATTTATTTCTTACGTTTTCTTTTGCTTTAGCGATATTCTGGGGTGATCCGCATATAACCACTTTGGATGGATTCACGTATACATTCAACGGTATTGGCGACTACGTTTTGCTTGAAATCAAGAACAGCACCGAATTTACTATTCATACCAGGTTATGCAAGGCTGAGGTTTTGGCAAATTCCACGACAAGGGAGTCAGCTGCTACCGTCTATTGTGGTTTTGCCATGAAGACAGACCAAGGGGCGCATGTTGAATTATATCAAAATGTTTCCAGTAAGTATTCCTTGTATTTTGTTCTTATTGCTGGCCGATGCTTTTCTGTGGTGCGAAGCTTATGTTTAATTGAAAATTAACTACTTTTGTTTCAAAAATTCTCATTAACAGGTGGGTTTGTGACTATATTTGTCAACAAACAAGAATACAACGTCACATATTTCAATTCAACGCAAACATTCAATGATACTGATATACAATGGACATTGGGCAATAAGAAACAGTTTTCGGTTTACTACGAGTCGGGTGTTGGTGCTGTAATTGAAGTCTTAAAGAATCAGCTAATCAGCACCGTATCGGTGCCACAAACCTTCTTCAACAAAACACAAGGACTTATTGGCACGAACAACAACGATAAAAATGATGATCTAACAAGACCGAATGGTACACACATTTCAATTAATTCAACACAGGAGTATATCTACTACGAGTTTGGAGCATTGTGTAAGTTGATTATTCATCTCATATTTGTAAACACTCACTTGCTTTTCTGTATATCATAGTTTACTCGATTCCGATAGACATATATATTCTGTGACCGGAATTCTGTCTGAGTTTCCAAATTCAGCAAGGAACAAAGTATTTAGGGTCAGGAAATCGCATGATAACACTGATCTGGAGGCCAATGAAATTTTTTCGTCTAAACTCAGGGGAAGAAACCTCTACTTTTTTCCCTTCCTGGTTATACGAATTTCGCGAAAGTTTTTTACTGTTTAGACTTTCAGTCATGTTGATTAACGTAGTTGTTATTTTTCCATCTTTGTCTTGTTTCCTTGATAAAGCTGATGTGGCACACATCTTTTTTAATAAAAATAACTTGAAGTCTAATTGTCTCCCACCTCTCTCAACGTTTGCACTCAAGGTTAAATTCCGACAACGAAATCATCCAGTGTTTCCGATAAAATATATGCTATGGATTCAAGCTTTGTTTACCTCGCCAAACTCCTTCCCTTGAAGAAATTTCGCTGCACATTCTTCTCATCTTGATGCCGTGGTTTTCAATATTTCTAGCTCTCGGCATAGAGCACTTACAACTTGAGCATCAATTTTTTTTCTCTTTGAAACAATCATTTTCAGCATTTCCTGAAATCAAGGCGATGAATACTTTGGTTTTTGGTTTCTTCTTTATGCTAGAGTTTCTGTCCACTGGGTCTGTAAATGATTGGTTTCTGCCCTATTGTTTACTGCTTCAAAGTTATTTCTGTAGACCAGTTTGTGTAGACCAGTTTGACAAATTGTATGGTCGACGCACCCAAACCTTCATTTCTTTCAAAGAAACTTTTTATTAAAACCCGTTTGATATCTAGATATTGCTATGTAAGTTTTTTCTCTGCTGCTGGACCACTTCAATATTTCATGCCATTTTCAATCCAGCTATACCGTAATTTTGCCTCGTAAGTGTATGGGTAGGGTTCATTGCATTATTTTGAAGTTGACAATTTTTGTTGATTGTTACTGTTTACTTTCCTTACTCAACTTCAACATAATCTGTGAATTTGACTGAGTTTTTTATTGGAGGTCACCAATAAATTGCGAGAGAGAAAATTCATTACTTTTGAGAACTACTTTTCACTACTTCACCACTACGTTTTTTGAGAACTTTTAAAACCTTTATAATATATGTTGCCTTGTCTATGCTTGCTTCACAATTATTTTTGAAGCAATCTGATCAACGGAACGTATAATCCTGCAGCACATTTTAAATAATTTAGATTTATGTTTATATAATTCAGATCTATGACAATTTTTCTCTTTTCCATCATCTTTGATTGTTCATACATTTCCTTGAAATTTTACGAGTTACTCTTATTTTTCTCTTGCAGGGAATGTTACTGGAAAGTCACTCTTCACGAGTCCAATGCTGGATTTTGACCCTTCCTTTGTTCCCAACTTTATTGAAGACCCTTTCATTCTTTTTGGAAACAATACTGTGTTAAAGGAGAAAGCAATTGCTACATGTGGACTGAATAACAAGCAATGTCTTTTTGACATGGCTATGACTGCGGATAGTGAGTCAGCAAGTGAAAGTATTGATGCCGTTGCAACTGTTGAAGCTGATAAACTAACAGCATGTAAGAGATGTTACACCATTTGTTTTGCAGATCGGTTGCAAGACTGCATTGCCTCTTGTTTTAATTATGATTTATTTTCTTTCAGCAACATATCCCCCTTCAGTCATTGGACCAACAACATTAACTGTAACGTATGGTCAGATGATGAACTTTACAATTTTATCTAACGGAACTGGAACTCTTCATTTCTCTATTGTGGCTAATGGAACTACTGTGGTCGTAAACAGTTCAACTGGTTTCGTTCAATGGTTTGTTAACGGTACAAACTTCCGACTGAAATACATAGTAAGAGACTCAAATAACAGAACTGGTACTTTGTCTCCTTTTGTCAATTACTGCCACTGTTTAAATGGAGCATCATGCAATTCAACTAAACTAAATACCCTTGCACCGATTACGAACACCCTTCTTCAGTATGGTACTTGTACTTGTCTGACTGGCTACACTGGTGCATTTTGTCAGAATCGCATCAGCTATTGTGAAGAAGACCCGTGCTTTGAGGGTGTCAATTGTACTGAAAATTTTGCCAATCTCACTGCTGATTGTGCACCTTGCCCTGAAGGTTACATTGGAGATGGTAGAAAATGTTACGGTAATAACCATCACGGAATTTTATTAAAAATCACTTATGGTTTTATTCGACTTATACCTTTCTCACACATTTTCTACATTTTTTGCAGACTTAAATGAATGTGTCACAAATGTAAGCTTGTGTAATCAACTATGTACCAACTTTCTTGGTGGCTATAACTGTTCCTGCTACTCTGGCTTTGAGCTTTCCAACGCTACATACTGTGGTGACATTGATGAGTGTTCTAGAAATCAACATAGCTGTCACAACTTTGCGAATTGTACCAACATCCCTGGTTCATATAACTGTACATGTAATAAAGGTTTTACTGGAAATGGGACATTTTGTTCAGGTATGCATCACAGCGATTTAGTATTTAGAACATCTATGATTACTAGAAACAACAAATCGTCCCCATTTCCCCACAATCATATTTTTCCTGCTTATCTTAGATTTTGATGAATGTGCCATGTCAGCACCAACGAATGTCAACAGGTCTGCAGCAACACATTTGGCAGCTATAATTGCTCATGTTTTAAAGGCTATATGCAGGTTAATACAACCGATTGCGCGAATTTGAACGAATGTAGTCTTAGAACAGATGATTGTCATATAAATGCTACCTGTACAGATACACATGGATCATATATTTGTAATTGTAATTCGGGCTACACAGGAAATGGAACAGCTTGCTCAAATATTAATGAATGCTCAACAAGCAATCCGTGTCATACAAACGCTAAATGCCTAGATACGGAAGGATCATACATTTGCAATTGTATTTCTGGATATTCTGGGAATGGTATCAATTGCTCTGATATAAATGAATGTGCGTCAAACAACACCAACATTTGTAATCAGAATTGTATCAATACAGTCGGTGGCTATAATTGTTCATGCTGGAATGGCTATGGACTTATTAACAAAACCTTCTGTGCCGATGTAGATGAATGTACTACCAATATGCACAACTGTGACGGGAACTCAACATGTTCAAATACTATCGGATCTTTCAAGTGTCCCTGTAGAACTGGTTTCAATGAAACAAACAATTATTGCCTAGGTATGTTTTCATCCTACTTTTTTGTTTGTAAACATTTGCATTGAACTAAAATTTAACTTTTTTTACTTTTCTCCGAACTTTTCTCACGGAAGGGATATTGCGTAATCACGTATATTGACATGAATTTGCTTATTTTAACAATTGAAATTTGAACTTTCCCCAATAGATGTTGATGAATGCCATCTAACCAATGCTGATTGTAATGTAGACGCATTTTGCAATAATACAATCGGTTCATATGGTTGCTTCTGTAAGCCAGGATTCTCAGGAGATGGAAAGATTAATTGTGCAGGTAGGGATATGCAGCAATAATAGAACAAGCTAACGGAGCCTTTTAGACTTAACCTTCTTTATCAATCTTATCAATATTTAGGTAATTCACAATCGTGATAAATGAAATTTACAATTCATAATCAGTTACTATTCCAATCCATATTTCAATAACGTCGCTTATCCATTTTGCCGTAGATATTTCAGAATGTGCTCTACTGGATGCATGTCATGCAAATGCTACATGTTTTAACCAGAACGGAAATTATTCATGTCGCTGTATTAACGGCTATACTGGAAATGGAACTGTTTGCACAAATATCAATGAATGTGATAGCAACCCATGTCATGCCAATGCTACATGTAATGATAATGATGGATCTTATACCTGTAGATGTAACATTGGCTACACAGGAACTGGAGAGTCTTGTACAAATATCAATGAATGCGATAACAGCCCATGTCATGCCAATGCTACATGTAATGATAATGATGGATCGTATACCTGTAGATGTGAAATAGGCTACACCGGAACTGGACAGTCTTGTACAAATATCAATGAATGATAGCAACCATGTCATACCAATGCTACATGTAATGATAATGATGGATCTTATACCTGTAGATGTAACATTGGCTACACCGGAACTGGAGAGTCTTGTACAAATATCAATGAATGCGATAGCAGCCCATGTCATGGCAATGCTACATGTAATGATACTAATGGATCGTATACCTGTAGATGTAACATTGGCTACACAGGAACTGGAGAGTCTTGTACAAATGTCAATGAATGTGATAGCAACCCATGTCATGCCAATGCTACATGTAATGATACTAATGGATCGTATACCTGTAGATGTACAGAGGCTACACCGGAACTGGAGTCTTGTACAAATATCAATGAATGCGATAGCAGCCCATGTCATGCCAATGCTACATGTAATGATAATGATGGATCGTATACCTGTAGATGTGACATAGGCTACACCGGAACTGGACAGTCTTGTACAAATATCAATGAATGTGATAGCAACCCATGCCATGCCAATGCTACATGTAATGATACTGATGGATCTTATACCTGTAGATGTAACATTGGCTACACAGGAACTGGAGAGTCTTGTACAAATGTCAATGAATGTGATAGCAACCCATGTCATGGCAATGCTACATGTAATGATACTAATGGATCGTATACCTGTAGATGTGACAGAGGCTACACCGGAACTGGAGAGTCTTGTACAAATGTCAATGAATGTGATAGCAACCCATGTCATGCCAATGCTACATGTAATGATACTAATGGATCGTATACCTGTAGATGTAACATTGGCTACACCGGAACTGGAGAGTCTTGTACAAATATCAATGAATGTAATAACAACCCATGTCATGCCAATGCTACATGTAATGATAATGATGGATCGTATACCTGTAGATGTGACATAGGCTACACCGGAACTGGACAGTCTTGTACAAATATCAATGAATGTGATAGCAACCCATGCCATGCCAATGCTACATGTAATGATACTAATGGATCTTATACCTGTAGATGTAACATTGGCTACACAGGAACTGGAGAGTCTTGTACAAATGTCAATGAATGTGATAGCAACCCATGTCATGGCAATGCTACATGTAATGATACTGATGGATCGTATACCTGTAGATGTGACATAGGCTACACCGGAACTGGACAGTCTTGTACAAATATCAATGAATGTGATAGCAACCCATGCCATGCCAATGCTACATGTAATGATACTAATGGATCTTATACCTGTAGATGTAACATTGGCTACACAGGAACTGGAGAGTCTTGTACAAATGTCAATGAATGTGATAGCAACCCATGTCATGGCAATGCTACATGTAATGATACTGATGGATCGTATACCTGTAGATGTGACATAGGCTACACCGGAACTGGATATTCTTGTACAAATATCAATGAATGTGACAGCAACCCATGTCATACCAATGCTACATGTAATGATAATGATGGATCTTATGCCTGTAGATGTAACATTGGCTACACCGGAACTGGAGAGTCTTGTACAAATGTCAATGAATGTGATAACAACTCATGTCATGCCAATGCTACATGTAATGATACTGATGGATCGTATACCTGTAGATGTGACAGAGGGTACACCGGAACTGGAGAGTCTTGCACAAATGTCAATGAATGTTAAAACCCATGTCATGCCAATGCTACATGTAATGAACTGTGATCGTATACTGATGTACAGAGGCTACGTGGATGTAACATGAGATAGCCTGTATAGCTACTGTATGATAATATGATCTATGCCTGTAGATGTAACACTGGTTATGCGCGAGATGGTACAGATTGCACGAATGTTAACGAATGTTTAAGTAATCCTTGTGACGTTAATGCTGATTGTCTAGATAGTCCTGGGTCGTTTTCATGCATTTGCAAAGCTGGTTTTAGCGATACTGGTAATGGACTTGGCTGTGCTGGTAAGTAACGAAGTTATTTCCTATGCCCTATTTCCATATTATCACAAATGCTTTCTTTTTCGTTATTTTCGTCGTGTTGTCGATTTCGTATTCATGATGCTCTGCCGATTGATGTTCAGGTGTCTGCGAAGATAATCCTTGTAAAAACAATGGAGTTTGTAAATTTATAAATGGTAGTGCGAAGTGTTCCTGTCCTAATGGTTTGACTGGTACTACTTGTGAATCAGGTTAGTAATTTATCAATGTATTCTTTGCTCGGTATAGTTTGTTCCTAATTTGTCACATTATATGAATTTTCAAAGCCTAGGTTTGTCTTTTAGGATATGTGGTATATTTGCTTGACGATTTGCTTTCGAAATTGTATTTTGTAGTGGTATATCAGCTGATTGGAAATGCAACATTTACTGTAGTTTACCTGGGCTCAAAGTTATTAGACCATCGTCAATATCAGTGCAACAACATCTTGCTAATAAGAATAGTCAATTATACAAGGAACTAACCAGTCAAATGGAAAAGGAGGTAAATTTCTATTTTTCATTATTTCTCACATAATTGTGTGATTTTTAAATCTTTACTATTATTGCATGTTCATAATCTTTGCTATCGTACTTTACTATGTTGATTTTTGTATCAGATATATTTTTGAACAAATCTTGTACCTTTTAGTTTACGGCTGCATTTAAAAATGCTAATTCAAACGTTCAAAAGGTCACTGTTAGAGGATATAGGTATGTCTATGGTTAATTGCTATTAATGTTTTATTTGTGGGGCTGGAAATGTTGCTTTTGTTAAAGTTTCTTACTTAAAACCATTATCTCAATATTACGTTTTTTATTCACAGATTTGGGAGTTTGATTGTCGATATAACAATAACATTTATTCAATCAATTAACAACACTATTGCTGACCTGGAAGCTAGCTTTCTTGCAAATATGAACTCCACAATGCAGAGTGGCTCAATTGCTGAAATTCGATTAACGGGTATTTTAAACTGTCTTATTTTTATACCATTTTATCTCGTAGTTGTATATATTTAAGTTTTACTTGATTCTTAAGTTGTATTCTCACAGCTCTGCATCCTTTGCGCCCCACTGCAGTTAGAATTATAACCCTGGTTGTTTCACGACGTCCTTATTAAAGATTTTTTTTTGATATTTCAGATTTTGATGAATGTGCTTCCGGAATTTATTGCAACAAAAATGCCATCTGCAAAAATCTTTTGTCGAGCTTTAGTTGTACATGTAAGTCTTCTTATACAGGAAATGGATTTGTTTGTACAGAAAAACGAGCAGGTAAGAGCAACACGTTATAAAACTCTAAAGTTCCACATTATCAATGTATTGAATTACGATACCAATTGCATGGATATTGTTCCATTTTTCAGAATTTTCATTGCTGGCCATAGTTGTATCAGTTGTCGTTATTGTCCTCTTGGTTATGATCGTATTACTGGTTGGATTCTACCGCAAATTTCGTAACAAAAAGCTAAACCCGTGAGAATATTTTCAGTTTCTTTTTTGACGATTTTCATGAGCTTTCATCTCTTAAAGTCTGGTCGATGCTTAAGTCTTGTATCACAAATCATCTATTTAATATTTTGTTAACATTGATTTGTTTTGAGGATCAATAGTAGCCTGCACTATTTGGCAAGTGAATAATTAATCTTGCGCTAAACCTAGTAAATCTATTTGTTCACATTTTTCATAATTTCCATCAGGAATCTGAATGAAATGGTCGTGGATGATGCCTCTTGGGAATTTAATCGAGGATTGAGAGCACAATATGCATATGTTATTCCTACTTCTGAAAAGGAGAAGAAGCAAGCAGAAAGCACATCAGCAACTTTTTTTTACGAAAAATAAAGGATATGCACAAGTTACACTTCGTTTCGACAAGGATTTCGTAAATCTGAGATTATTTTAATTTTGTATTTCTAACTGCTTTTTTACACTATAAACTTTTTATTTATTACCTATTAAATGTTTTTTAGCAATGTAATGTGAGTAAACATTAAGCGCTTTAATGTCTCTTGGTACAATTTGGAATGCTTTTAATACTTTTTCAGATATATTCTTTTTATAATAATTTTTAATAGAATTTACTTTCATGGAAGTATCAATAGAAGTGAGAGTCAATAGAGTCAACAGAAGTGAGGACTTCTATTGACTCTGCTCTATCCTCACTTCTATTGACCCTGTAGAGAGTATTATTTTTACTGTAGTTTCTTGATGAATTTATAAGTAATTAATCATTCTTGATGTTTTTTGTAAATTTCTCTCCTAACCCTATCATATACGCAAGTGGCAAGCTTATATAGCACTAATGGCACTAAACGAGGCAATAACGAGATAAAAATGGTTGGTTTGAAACCAACTTTATGGTAGCAAATCCATCCAAATTCAAACTCATGTTCCTTGGTTTACATCAAACACATAAACTGTGTCTTGAAATCAATAATCTAATTATTTAGGGATAGATATTGACTCAAAACTAAAGTTCGATAGCCTTGTTAAGACTATGTGTGCCAAAACAAGCAGGAAAGTAAGTGCTTTTTCTAGGGTTGCAAATTTTATCACCTTTGAACAGGCAAAGCTTCTTTACAATTCATTTATAATGTCAAACTTTGGGTATTGCCCCCGGATTTGGATGTTCTGTGGGAAAACTGCGAATGAAGAGATAAACAAAATTCACAAGAAAGCACTTCGTAGGCTGTACAATGACTTCGGTTCTAGTTTCGAAGAACTTCTAACTAGATCAGACCAAAAGACGGTTCATTTGCAAAATCTTCAAAAACTGCTCGTGGAGGTCTTCAAATTCCTCCATCAAATGAACCCTGTGTTTATGTGGCAATTTTTTGAGAGGAAACAATCCAACTACAACCTCCGCAACAAGGATCTCCTACAGATACCAAGATTCCAAACAATTACTTATGGGGCAAATTCTATTGCATACAGAGGTTTTTACCTTTGGAATAGCATACCTGATGTGGTAAAGAGCTGTAATAGCATCCTCTCCTCCAAACAACAAATTAAAGAGTGGAGGGGGATAGCTGTAGCTACCTGCAGAGCTTGTAAATAGATTTGAAAAATGTAGAAAATATTGTAAATTTATAGTTTTTGCAGTAGTATTTAAAGTATTTAAATAATTGGTATTAATTAGTACACATCTCTTGGTGTGCACTATTATGTACTACAAACTTTAAGCAAATTGATTATTATTATTATTATTAAAATGGCAGATTTCTGTGAATACACAGAATCAGGCCTAGTCGATTTATAACTTTTAGAAAGAATCATATTTATGTGACAGACTATGCAACAAAACCCATCAGCAAAATGCAGGTGACTTTCAATTAACCTATGTTCACTGTATTTTCTCAGTTGAGCGCCGCATAATAACGTTTTTTTGTTCAAGATGAATGTACAATAGAGTGCTAATGCAACGAAATTGAACATATCGTTTTTATCTTAAGTGAGAGCCAAAGCTGTACTGATCGGCTTGCTGATATTTTAACGTAGACCTGAAAATTGACAAAGGTACTGAAATTTTACCTTGAATCTGGCCTCCTCTTACGAAAAATTCCATATTGATTAGATATAAGATAATTTAGAGTGCAAATGAAAAGCCCCCCCCCCCCCGTTAACGCTTCTCACCACTGATCACCAAATTAAGTCTTTATTTTAAGATAAGTGCCTCTCACCTTCTGCCCGGTTTTTTCAACTTGATACATCGGAGCCTGAGCTTGAGTTAAGCACAGAGACACACAATCTCCACCCTCCTCCAAGAGAGAATTGCGCGCATGCGTAGAAAATCATCACTTCGTAAGCATAGCTGGAAAGAAGCTCGTCGAAAAAGCACGGAAACATAAGTATCTCTTCTCTTTTTTATATCTTTGCAATCTTTGTTTTATAGATTTATGTCTGTCCAAGACAGATTCAACATTCCCCAGGTGGGCAGATATGGGATCATTTCTACAAATGACCTAATCTCAACTCATAAAGGAGTTGAAACAAAATCAAAAAGAGCAACTAAAACTCACGGTCTACAAGTCGAGTACTCATTTGACAAGCTCTCGCACATACTGACTACAGTTAATGATAAAAAATGTGAATCAGAACCCCTATCTTCAGCTGAGGCATTTATAATTCATTCAGAAATGTTGATGCTAGACTTTCCCAACTTCCTCATCAGGAGGCTCTGAAGTACTTTGGTGAGAACATCATATCCAATTTGCTTGCAGAAGCACTGATGCCCCCCCCCCCCAGTTGATTGATTGCATAGACAAAACAGATGCAAGAAATTGCTATCAGAAAAATATTCATGTTTTGAATGTTTGGCCAATGTTTCGCTTGTTTTTTCGTCGCTGCTATTCTGGTTCATTTTGGCCGCCTACCTCTTCGTCATCGTTGTCGTTATCGTTCTTGGTTTTCGGGCGCTTCTTTTTCCGTAGACTGTGGGAAACGGGTCTCCTGTAAAGCACATTGAAACTACAAGCTTCTGCTTTTTGCACCACTTCCATCCATAATTGGCAAAGGACATCATTTCAACATTAATCTGAACGCATTTTTGCCAGAAGTAAACTTGGCAATGTGCTCGCTTTATTACTTGCATAACATAACAGAATTGGGATGTGGTGGAAAGCTCGTTGAGGACTTCACTTTCATTTCTTGGTACAGTTGAATTCTTGCTTCGATGTATGTTTCCTTCTCCTTGCCAGTTTACAAGACAGGACGAATAAACTCTTTAGTGTTCTTTGCAATCAGCTGACCGCATCACCGTTGCCGTGGTCCCCCAGGAAGTTGATCTGTGATTTATAGACTGAATGATGATCAGAGGAGGATGACTCAGCACTCAATGAGCCAGTTATTTGGCCATTCCTTCCATGTGACTGACTACCAGCGCTTGCCAAACTCTTGATTGGCACCTAAGCAGTACATGTGTGATCCCTACTGCGTGTTGTAAGCAGCTGATTGGTATTGCATGCCGCCAATACCAGTTTTTCTTTCTGCTTTGACTAGCCTTTTTAGCACCTTCACTTTCCCTACTTTAAAGAAGTATGACGTCGGATCGGAACCTGTCATAGCATGCACCGCTGGAAGAGCACCGCAAATCTTTGGACCGAAAAGTTTGTAGATTTCACTAATATCAACATATTTGTTAATGTCATATTTTATGTACCATTTCTTTGTTACATTCCTCTGCCCATATCAGGGGCGGATCCAGCTAAGGGGTGCATAACGGTGGCTGGTGGCTTTAACCACACCCAATTTCTTCTTAAAATATTGACCACACCCATTTTTGTAGAAGCCATGGAAGCCACTGAGCTGAGTGTCACACACGTGTCACCTGAGGAAAACCAACAACAGACAGCTTATAAAATTGAAATCGTGTTTCTTTAACACATTATATTTACATCTTAGCAAGCTCCTTCATTCCTTGCAAAATCAAATTCAAATTCGTCACCTTACTTTAAAAAAATGAATTACTTTAAAGCAGTACTTTTACGGTTTCCAATTCGATGAATATATTTTATCAAATGCTTAGGCCTATTGAAAATGTACTTCCAAAACATCTATAGGTCAGGTGAATGGAAATATCATTCGCCACATTGACATTGATATACACGCGTGTTGATACATTTATTTTACATCTACATTACACCCCGAGTTACCCCCTGAAAATCAATCTTGCTCCCCTCAATATGCATTTTGATTGGTTGATCTGCCTTGAGTGGTGCAAAACCGAGTGAAGGGAGCAAAATTGAAGCTTCTTATTGGTTGTTCAAGCTACTGACAGTACTTAATTTACGGGTCAGGGGAGCAAAGTATGATCAATCACACCGAAGTGATTTCATTGGAGGAAAACCTCCGATTTTGGTCAGTAATTTACTGAAAATGTACATGTCAATACGTAATCCACGGGTCAGAGGTGCATACTTAAAGTGCCCCTACGGCTTTGTTTTTATTAGCTAAAAGTATAGAATCGAATGCGCTGATTCTGATACCGTTTATATTTTTTTGATCTGATGGAGTAGTTGTTGAGTTACGAGAGATTGTGTTCACACTTTCGTGTCTCACTTTTAGGACTGGGTCGATCCCACTATGACATCATAGTCGGAACCCTGTAGTCAGTGGCGGCGGGCGTAGGCCTACATTCAGTATAATAGATGTTGTTTGCGCTATTTCTTGTCTCGTTATGTGTATTCGTGGGTATTTGTGCAATTTTGGTGATCAGAATTGAATAGAAAGTTTCCATAAATTAAACATTCTTAGTCGGATAGTAGTTCATGACGGTAGGGATTGCAGTGCCGAGGAATGCGAAGATGGCGAGGGGATAGGATTAGTCGTATCGTAGAGTAAAGCAGACCGATGATAGTGATACCGATGAAGGAGAACCTGATGCATTTGATCCTATTTGGCTGAGAACTCTTTCGCTGAAAGCTATGAAAAAAATGTGAGCGAGAAAAGAAATGTTGAAAGAGAACTTTCTGGGCAATTAACTGGATCTGAACTATCATGTTTCTGTTGTGTATCTGATGAAGTAAAAGTGTATCAAAATTCTATACGCAATATGATTTAGGCCATGGCCATATCCATCCGTGTCGGTCAACCTTTGTGGTTGAAGAAACTTGAAACGATTCGACTTTCATTAGATGCAGCAAGTGTAGAAAATGTGCAACACAATTCCTTATTACTACATATGAATTTCGTCACTGCACCGAAATTAATGGTTGCATGTTGGCATTTTTTAACTGCGAAGTTTAGAATTTCGTCCGTCGTTGCGAATTGATGAAATCTATCCATTTCCTTCTCGTTACAGCTTCAGGGCGATCGGCCTGATAAAGCTGAATCCTGTGAAGCTCTACAAATCTTGATTTATCCAGTGTATTTAAGCACATCGATATGGCATATTTTCCCAGTCAGTTTCTCATATAAATCTAACAATTTTTAGGTCCTGTCAATTATCTGTGATCATGTTTTTGATCCTATTGAATTATTTAAATGAAATCCCGTACTGTTTTACCATTGCACGGCCTACGCCCGCCGCCACTGAGCACAACGAGCAGCCATTACATGGGAATTTTGTAATTCCTCCCCACAGCTACAAACTCATCGCAAGCCCTTCAAACTCAAATGCCATTATGCGCCAGCCTGTTTCTTATCATCAAAGTCAAAAAAACAAATATCGAGCACATCGTGTGAGAGAAAATCGATGTCAGATTTGTTGCTTCAGTACGGGAAAATAAACGGGGCACAACTTGGCTCAACTATGATGTCATAGTTGACTCGACCCAGTCCTAAAAGTTAACCAAAAAAATGGCGAAAATAGCGAAACATCGACACTTCTCCACGTTATAACTCGTTAACTATTCGTCAAATTTAAAAAATATTTTCGGATCTAAAATCAGCAAAGAAAGTTTCATCGATGCAAAGAATAAAAAATAAGGTGTAGAGGCACTTTAACAGGTATCTCCGCTCTTTGATTGTTTTGCCTTTTCTCCCAGCAGAGTATATTGAACAGACTTTCAACCTTTGACAGTTGGTTGATTCATTATATTCGTGTGCTTGTATGATGTGCTGACTTGAAAGCCCCATTCTCAGCGATGTTCCTCATTCTCACTGATGATCTTTCTGATGATGACCAGTGCTCATTCTCACTCACGAGGACTGTTCTGGAAACAGATTGTCTTCACTTCTTTTGTTCTTTTGTTATCAACAACGCTACTTCAACTTAGACTCGTTACATTACGTCCCAGTGCCTCGCTCGCAACTCGCTCAACACAAGGGATTTATGGACTTACTGCTCAAAAGCTGGAAAAAAATGTTGCGCCTCGCTCTGATGTAATGCTGCAAGATTAAAACTTGGAAAATGCCGAGAGGACTCAAAATTTCAATATTTTGTGTTGCCGCCTCTGAGCTGAACACGTTTTCATTTTATTTGAAAAGAAAAATGTCAATGATTGCATGTCCAAGGATTTTTATGAGGAAGTATAGAAACAGGTAAGTTTCATTTTTAGTTTCCAATTTAGTTCTTGTTGGATTTTGCAAATTACAAGCGGTTGTTTAACTTTATTTCATGTTTGGTTTGATAAACATGTCTAGGCCTTTGACGAACCAACAAATTCATTTTTTTGGTTATTTTATGAACAATGAAAAGTACTTATTTTCATTGTTACATTCACAGATTAAATCACAGATGCATGGTCAGCTGAACCACTAAGGGCTAGTATTTATCGGTAAATTAACACACTTTAATGAACTGTAGTTTCTAACTTTACTTTTGGTTATGCTGAAAGAAAAAGCTTTTGATATTCTCAATATTTACTTTGAATTATTTAGAGAAAATAAATTTTCAACTTTGACTATGGAACAATTTTTCTTGATAGTTAGATTATTAGTATGTAGTTTTATATGTAAGAACACATGAAATGCTTTTTGATTTCTTAATTGGCGGTGAATACACGCGTGTTGTTTTCCATAATCATGAATACAACAAGTCCTGGTGAAATGCAATTGTCAAATGAAAAGCAGTTTTTACCTTAACTTGTGCGAGACCCATATACAAAAACATACAATTGATGAGGACTTTTTTGTCAATATTTTTCGGAAAAGCACGAAAATTTGTTTAGTTCATATCCATTTGAACTTTTCTCACAGCTTCGGCATTTTCCCGCCATTTGATGTTGAATTAAAAATTGACGCCACGCCACTTCTTATGATCCAGATTGGTCCGTAAAATATCGAGTTAAACCTTTACTTACATGGTCTAACTTGTGGTTGAACGTGATTGGTCAAAAAGAGCAATAGCCATTGTTTAAAAGCCAAATGCTGCAGGAGATTAGATACTCCATGCTCATAAAAATCTCCTTACAGAGATTTTTGGACAGTTTTTGAGCTGTAAGTCCATAAGTCCCTCAAACGAGCGAGGCACAGGGACGCGATGTAGTGAGTCTAACTTTAACTCCGCGTCCGCCAAAACTTTGGTCACGTGATGTAACTGAGGGGACAAATTTTTGAAAACATGGCAGAGCCCAGTAACGATTTCTATGTTCAGGGGGAAATGTTGGACCTATGATTTGAATTTATGGATGAAGAAGAATACGATGAAATATGCGATGTTCAGCCGAACTTAGCCGTTGACGAGGTATTTTAATTTTACTTTTATATAATTTAGATGCATGTGATAATTTAGATGATGTAGAAACGCGCGCAGATTGGTAGGCCAAGGCAGTCAGCAGCAGCTTGGAAGTTTTTCTCAGTTATATACATTTATTTAATGTGCTACTTAATTGTTGCTTTTTCCAGTTGACTGATGACAAGCTTCATATCTGTGATACTGGGGGATGCGGGAAGCAGTGTAAAACTAAATTTGGGTTGGAGAGGCACAAAAGGGCAAAACATTCTGCTGCAGGTGATGCTGCTTGTCAAGGATGCAACAACCAATATTTCCAATGTTATCCAAATGATCTAAGAAGTTCACTTCAACAGTTTTCTTTTATTGACCAAAATGAAGCTCTTCTAAAAACCATTGTCAAATTGTATGACTCGCTGTGCACTAATTCAGATGTTTTATGCCTCATACTATGCATCAGTTGTGCTTAATGCAGATAGTTACTTTTTGCCACGGACAAAACCGTTGTGTACAATGCTGGCTGCTACATTTTTAAAATTAGGAAGCTTACGAATGGCCCTAATTTTTTGTCAAGCTACATTATTCATCGGCCTGAAGTGAAAAAAATATGTGCTGATAAAAAGTGGACCGACGGAAATAACATAAGAAAAAACACGTAAACAGCATTCCTTGTTTGGGGAAGGGTAAAAAAGCACAATTTTTTTTAAGGTTTGTAGTTGCTGGGTTGGGTTGTCACAAGTCTCGATGTCTGTAAGCGGTGTTAGGTCCAGGGCTACAAGTCTATATTTTTTAAATCCACATTCCAGAAATCTGAATTTTGAAAACCTGTTTGGACTTCGGGACGGGTTAATTTAATCCACGCCTGAACCCAGGTTAGTTATGTCAAAAATGAAAAACTTAACCCGATTTTTGTCTATGTTTTCAATTTGTTTTGCATCGCTGCACAGTATTATCTTCACGCCAACTTAATTGTAATTAAGTTGTTGGCGATATCCAATCATTTTTCAAAACCTCTTTGTTTGCAATGGTGTAGCCTTGGTTGCATATTCTATTTAGCTTGCTGAGCCTTCCTGAGCATTTCATTTGGTGCGCAAGCTAAATATATGCTTTACACCATCAATTGAGAAATCCGAGCAAATAAACCAACTTCATTGAAGTGGAAGCAACCTATAAAAAGGTAAGTTTTAACTTTATATTTTATTCGTGGGAAATTAACGTTTTTACTGAAAAGGGGAACTTGTTTAGCTTTGCAGTGTTAAGTTGTATTTCATACGCGTCAACCGCTTAGATTTTTAATATCAAGTATCCTTTTATCACGTTCAATGAAATGAATGTGTCCAATTGGGCAAAAATCAAAATTAGGCCATTGCTCTTCGCCAACTTGAAATTATTATTGTTTAACTTGTTATGTATCTTTTAAAATTGTTTAAGAATTGTTACTTATAGCAAAGGATAGAAAATACTACTCACACGAGAAATAAAGCCCATGTATATAACAACCTCCCACACGTCAAATTAAACCTCGGAGGCAAGTCACTAAGGCTTTCATTTGTGTCGAGATCAATATGTATTAAACAGTGGCTTGCCACATTAGGAAATCTGTAAAAATGGCATATACTTTGAATCGCCTTTAACATTATCTAATATTTAAAGGCAGCATTTTTTACTCTTTACATTACAAAGTTAAAGGAGAACTGTCACCAAAAATTATCTTTACTTATTTTGGTTCGTTATATTGCGTAGAATACGAATCCGAAGTTCGTTTTTCGAAAAAACGTCTTGTTTTCGAGTTATTTAGCATTTAAAGTGTCCGGTACTGCCGGACAAGTTCTCGTTGTTTTCTCGTTCCCGAGAATTTGTCACTTCCTTGTGACGTCATATGTGATCTTGGTTCTCGGCACGTACTCGTTTTCAGTAGTAATTCAAGCAATTTCGACACAAGACGACTGGCTTGAAAGTGCTTATTATTTGCGCTGTAAGCAGCAAATATCAAAATACAGACGGTGTACAGGATTCACGCATCAGTGAGAAGGGCAGAAATTGGCCAATGGCAGCAGCTACTTTAATCGGAGAAAATTTCGCGGGAAGAAACTTTCGCGATTTTCGCGTTTTTGGCCAAAATTCGCGAAAGTTTATTGCGCAAAATTTTCTAAAATATGAAATTCGCGAAAGTTCATTCTTGATGAAAATCTCAAAATTGGAAATTCCCGAAATTTATGAAAAAGTTTCACTTTGAATAAAAACTACTTCAAGGTTTTTGTTTAAAGTTTCTGTTCAGACTTGGAATTCGCGAAAGTTTATTCTCGCAAAATATCCGATTTTGCCTAAAACGCGAAAGTTAATTCTAGAAATTTCGCGTTTTTTTCGCCTCGCGAAAGTTTCTACCCGCGAAAGTTTCTCCGATTAAAGTAATTCCATAAAGACAATGGCTGCAACAATGGCTAGTTTAGCGTATTGTTTACGAGATTAGGATTTGCCAAACACTCACAATAATACGTGCGCGCGCATTAATGTCAAACAACGGAACAATCAATGTATTGAAAAGTGATGAAGTGAAGAAAGTGAGGAGAATAATATCAGACAAACGTTGCGAAGCTAAAAGTTGAGCTTGAGCAAAACCGAATAACTAATTTTGTTGAATATTCATGTTTTTTAACTCCTGGACATAAAATACCCTGGATTCAATTTTCAGTATTGAACGCAGCAAATTCAAAAAACATTTGTTTTGAGACCACTCAAGCAATCATTTTGACTTCAATTTTCGATCTTGTTTCATCAAAGTTAAAAAATTTTCATTTCCCAAAACAAAAGTGAAATACTATAATTGTTGTATTAGTTGCATAAGCATTACAGCTAGAAAACTTTCTTCTTTTCACATGATGCTTCCAACGAGTCAAAAATGCTCGGTCGCTGTGCGTGATCGTGCTTGTGGTTCCGCCCTGCCACAGCGTGCCCAGCATCTAGTATGGTACGTCATGTTGTTTGGTATTTCAACAAGTTTACATTTTATCCAATGTAAATCCAGGAAAAAGCTACGATTTCAGGCCAACAAAGAAATGTTCCTATCTGTAGGCCAGGCCATAGCCATGCCTTTCTTGTACTAACATACAAAGTTCATCCAGGCTGTTCCAGCTGATTACCGTAATCTGCACATCTCCACAGCGCAAATATTCGGATAGGATATCCCTTGTTTTGGTGATTAAAATGGTAACTGCAGTGCTTACAACTGTTTGGAAGATAGTAGAAAGCAGGCTAATCCAGGTTCGCCAAGAAAGAAGAAACTTTTCGTGTTTCCTAGTGATCCAAAGCTACGGAAAGAATGGGTTAGGAA
This sequence comes from Sanderia malayensis, assembly GCA_013076295.1. Taxonomy (NCBI): domain Eukaryota; kingdom Metazoa; phylum Cnidaria; class Scyphozoa; order Semaeostomeae; family Pelagiidae; genus Sanderia; species Sanderia malayensis. Next base: position 5,673,686 of record RQOL01000906.1, read on the forward strand.
AGTGTGTCTCGTTAACTTTGTACCGCAACAACATTCCAGATTGAGGAGCGTTATAGTTTCTAAATTCGGTAGCAGCCCTTCTAAACTCAGTCCAAAGAAAAGTTATGGAACATTAAAAAAGAGACGAAGACTGGAGGTACATAAAAATTTTAACATAAACTTGTTTTTTTGAGTTTGTATGAGCTTCATCAGAGTGTGAATATCTGAACAGCTTATATGATTGTGCATCATCCAGATATTCTTCATTTTCAATAAACTGGTATATGGCAGTTTCTATGACAGCAGCATTCAGACAAACACTTTTGAAATCATCATCCTCAGTAACACAATTTAAATTCTTTTCCCCAGCTTTCATCAAAACTCTGTCCTTTTCGTGGCAACACAGACTTTCACGGCCTGTTGGCATTTCACAACAATGACCGCATTGGCACCTGAAACAAAATTTTATGAACGCGTAAGCAAATTACAATGATGAATAGGTGCTCTTCGTGTAGGCTATAACGACCAGGGTTCTTAAATACATAAATTTGAAGAAATACAAACACAATTATTACCATTCAGTGTTTCCCATCCTTTCAACATTATACTCTTCTTCAGTTTCATTCAGATTCGTCAGAACTTGTTGATAATCCTCCCGACGAGTCTGGCTGTTGTTGGTTGTGTCTCCTCGGTTCATACATGAAAAGCTGTATATCCATGGCCACTAAATCTACTTCATCATGACCAGAAATTTCCAATTCATAATTTTCATAGTTGCTTGCCATTTTGCAGGTAGACAGTTGACATAAATCGTGAAAATTCTCAGGCAAGCAATTTTCAATCACACAGACTCCAAGCGGGCCTGCGTACTTCCTGTTTTTGCAATGATCACATTTTGCGTCACAAGTGTCCGAAGCATTGTAAAGTTAGATTTTCCGAAAATTCTCGTTTTTTCAGAAAGAATCGATAATAACTCGAAAACAAGGCGTTTTTTCGAAAAACGTACTTCGGATTCGTATTCTACGCAATAAAACGAACCAAAATAAGTAAAGATAATTTTTGGTGACAGTTTTCCTTTAACAAAAAGGCATCAAAATGACTGGACTTTGAATGCATCAAGCATCATTGAATAAAAGTAAACACATTCCTTTCAAACGTATATACGTGCGAGTTTGCAGTTTGAGGACTTTGGAATGCGGACATAAAATGTCAGTTACATGCGAGTTTCCAGTTTGAGAACTTTGGAGTGCGTGGGCGAGTCTACAGTTAAAGCCCGGATATGAGAACTAGCCACTTTAGGAACCTACAGCCTGAAATCTCAGTAGTATTTATAGGTATTTCTTCATAGAAAATTCATGTCATTGCTCTGAATCCATGGAAAGATATTCTGATAGTTTACTTCTAGTTAAAATTTACGTTAATTCTACTTGATGCCCCCTGTTCCAAGACAAGTTTCTTAAAATGCTAACTATTGCAAATAACTAATAGAGGCTTTATATAAAAATCAAGGTTCTTATATGCGGATTTTTACTGTATATCATACTTTTGGGAAAAGTAATTTAACCTGCGTCATGTTTGTGTCTGGCCTCATTGAAACAACAACAACTGTTGTCTCTGGATCTTATCTCATCGTTCAACATTTCAGGTCTATGCCCTGGGGAGTATGGAGAAGAAACCCCCGTCTTATGTAGAGGAAAATTGAGGACATTTACATATATTCTAGACAAAGGAGATTAGGGTAGGGTATTGAGAGACAAGTTTAAGAGTGAAGAGAAGATTCGTTTAGAGTAACTTGAAATTCAAATTCAAATTCATTTCATTCAGCAACAAAATTACAGATTACATACTGGTACAATAACTACTAGCTAAATTTTACAAAAGATAAAGTGGATTAAAAAAACTAATAAATGAGTTGCTCAGGACGCTGAGATAACCGAGACGGTTTTCGAGCTCAGTGCCCTATTTTAGAGTATATACTAGTAAATTACATATAGGTTAAAATAAAATACAAATTGCAATGTAGAAAAACAGCATAGCTACAATAGTCAATATAAGGTGCGGTCGTAAGTTTACATTTCGATATTTTATAGTTCAGTTTGAATTTGAAATTTTTTACAGCAAAAAAAAGTAAATAGAAAAAGAAAAGAAAAGGGGAAAAATAAAAAAGGGAGGGGGTGACACGGAACTTATGTTTGATAATCATTTCAAAAGGTTCCTTGGATTTGTGTATTAACGAATTTTTGTAATATTTGCAAAAAAGGTTTTTACTTTTTTGTTCTCTTATCTCGAGAGGTATATTATTCCAGATTTTAATACCATTGTATGTGAAAAATCGTTTTTTGTAGTTAGTCCTTATTACAGGGAATGCAAATTGTTTATTTGCAGATTATCGAGTTTGATAGCCATGTCGAGAGGTCGTTTTTTCAAAAACATTGTCAAAAATAGCACTCTGATTGCCATTGATTATGTCATATATGAGTTTCGAGCATTCAAGATTGAAATTCTGTTCAAGATCTAAAATATCTAATTTTGTAAAAAGCGGTTTAGGCACTAGCTGTATATTTTTCAAAATTAATGATTCTTAAAGCTTTGTTTAAGTTTCTTTGAACAGATTTGGTAACTGTTGCAGTTGCGCAACCCCAGTTGATAATTCCATAATTAACATGGGGGGGCAACGAATGCAAAATAGAGATTACGGAAAATTTGAGCTGGGACAAAGTGCCTCATTTTTGCCAGTATTCCAATTCCTTTTGAGATCTTCATGTTAACATGTTGAATATGTTGTTTCCAATTTAGGTTTTTATCAAGTATTACTCCAAGATATTTAACATAGTCTTTTTGTCTGATTGATTTATTATTAATTTTTAGATTTACTTGGTAAGATAAATTTTGCTGAGAAGATGTGATTATAAGAAAGTTTGATTTTTCAATATTTAAAGTTAATTTATTTGCAGTGAGTCAGTCCGATACTTTAGTTAATTCCTGATTAACAGTATTTTCCAAATTTCTCAAATTTTGATCGGAGAAAAAAATATTAGTGTCATCTGCGAACAAATGAAATTTAAGCAGCTTGGAGACTAAAGGCATATCGTTTATGCACAGAAGAAAAAGGAGACGTCCAAGAACACTACCTTGTGGTACTCCACTAGTTATTTTGCATGAATTTGATAGCTCTCCATTGATAGAAACTTTTTGCGTTCTATAAGTTAAGTGGGATTTGAACCAGTTAAGGGCAATACCTCTTATACCATAATATTCAAGTTTATCAAGTATTATACTATGATCGACAGTATCAAAAGCTTTTGCTAAATCTAAAAATATACAGCATGACAATTTTTTGTTTTCAATTCCATTTACAAGTTGATTGTATAAATCTAAAATTGCAAGAGAAGTAGACTTCTTTTTTTGAAAGCCAAATTGATGCTCAAAAATAATGTTACCGTATTTCCTCTATTAAGCGCCCGGGCGCTTATTAAATATTTTGCAAAATTGGGTGGGCGCTTATTAGAGGGGGGCGCTTAAAAGAGGGGGGCGCTTATTTCACAGTCCTAAAATTTTAAAATCAAACAACCTCGAAAACAAAAGAATAATCTTATGTAGTTCCGAATGTTATTCAATATCAAGCAGCAAGATCAACTTCAACTGGTGATCCTGACTGCATTGCATTTTCCAAACGCTCACGACCCGCTGAAAGTGTTTTTCCAGCCTTAAAGAGCTTCTACGTTACTATTTGAACCAAACAAGTAAAAACGTAAGGGTTCTATTAACCGCCCTGGGCGGTTAGTAGAGGGGGGGCGCTTATTTCACACTTCTTGATTTTAGGGTGGGCGCTTATTGGAGGGGGGCGGTTAATAGAGGGTGGGCGCTAAATAGAGGAAATACGGTATGTTTTCCTAGAAAACTTGTTAGCCTAGTATGCATTAATTTTTCAAAATGTTATTAAAGAAGGGCAGCAGTGATATAGGACGATAGTTAGTTAGTTCTTCAGTTGATTTTGCTTTATGAATTGGCACTACTTTACTTTAGCAAACTTCAGCATGATGGAGGGGTAAAAGCCAGATTCAAAAGATTCATTAATAAGATTAGTGAGGGGGATGGTTAAAGCATCACTTACGCATTTAATTAATTTCACTGGGATGTCATATGCATCTGGAGCTTTTCCTTCATTTAAGTTTAGCAACTGTCTATTTACTTCTGAAGGGGTTACCGGTGTAACAAAGAAGGAATCAATCACTATTAGAGTCAGTCAAGTAGTCTTTAAAATTTTTATTACTTGGTGTGAGCTTCTCAACGAGGTTTTGGGCAACAGAAGTAAAAAAGTTGTTAAGCGCATTTGCCACTGGTTTACGATCTGAAATCAGCCTACCATTTATGTTTAGTTTAATGTCTTGAGAATTCTTAGATTTATTTCTACTTAGAAGATTATTTATTCCTTTCCATGCTAGTTTAGAATCATGTTTAAAGGTTTCAAAGTAAGATAAATGATATTGTTTTTTACTTAGTCTTATAACTTGGTTTAACATATTTCTGTGTTTTTATAACGTTGATACCAAAAATCGTCTTTAGTTCTTAAATATTTTTTATACAATTTGTTCTTAGAAGATATGGATTTTAAGATTCCATTTGTTACCCACGGCTTTAATTGTTGTTTTCTTTGTCGTTTTGTTTTGAATTTAAGGGGTTCATGCTTAACGATGATGCCTAGAACTTTCGATTGAGGCTTCGTTCACACGACACCGTTTTCATTTCGCTCCGGATTCCAGAGGCAAAACGGTGCGCATTTTTCACTGTGTTCACACGACACCGTTTTCACTTTTCACAAGTTTACGCTTCACTTCGCTCCCGCTGCGATTCCTGCTGTTTCAAATATTTGTAATGTTGCTTTTGCGCCAAAATTTGAAAATTAAGCTAGCACCTAAGGTGTGAAGATTGATTGAAATTATTTTCTACCGAGGCCAGTCCGAGAGTTCATGTGAGATAGCGAGGGCTCGCGCTGCGCATGACAATCTTCAAAGGTCGATTAGGGAAAATTATTTCTTGCTAATTTTAGAATTATTATTTGGGAGGGATAAACCTTTGTGTGACAGTAAGGGTGGGCACATGAACTCTCGGACTGGCCTCGGTAGAAAATAATTTCAATCAATCTTCACACCTTAGGTGCTAGCTTAATTTTCAAATTATTTTCCACAACGAGGCCAGTCCTCGATTCCCTGTGAGACTTTAAAGCCAAGAAATAATTTTTCTCATTTATCAGCAACATAACTCAAATTTTTCTCAGCTATCAGCAACATAACTCAATTCATTATGTTATATAAATATAATGGTAAACACAATACGATATGTCAGTGTTCAGCAATTGTCCAGTATACTTTCTCCTAGATTTGTAATTATTTCTCTATTGTAAAATTTTGCGAAAGTTCTTTCATTGGTCCAATCAGCTGCCTTGCAAATACCTACTACTGAGAGTCCACTAGCAAATGCTTTCGATACAGAAGCTGATCGTGTGGAATGCGAAGAGAATTTTGTTGGTATTCCTGCTTGTTCTAGTATTTTCTTGCACCACCGAGATAGGGTGGTAGTTGTAACCGGTGAATAAGGAGGGGTAAAGCTGATAAACAGTTGTTTGTGTGTACCTCGAAGATTTGCTGTTCTTGCCAGATATAATTTTATCAAATTCACTGGACATATCTGTTTGTTAAGTTGGTATTTCTTTAACACAATTGGGGTAATGTGTCTTCCAGGAGCAGTCGTTTTTATAGGATTTCTAACTAAAAATTTGCAGTTTTCCTGATTCATTTCCATGTCCTCGATGTTGAGCGAGATAATCGTCTGTGCTCTCTGAGCTGTTAGTAGACTGATCAAAATTGCCAATTTCATGGTAAGATCTTTCAAAGATATACATTCATCATTGTCCATATTCTTAAGGTAGGTGATAACAATTTTTGCATCATAGGTATAAGAGTATTTAGGTAAGGCTGGTCGTAAGCGGAATACCCCTTTCATGAACCTCTGTACCAGAGGCTGTTTTCCAAATGTCAATCCGTCTTTTGGGTTTATTATTTGCGACAAAGCTGAGCGTGCGGTGTTGATCATTGAATATCCAACGTTCCTTGTATGAAATAAATCGGTTAAAAATGTTATTCCCTCTTCGATGCTAGCTGTGTAAGGATTCTTATTTGCTTTCCCACAGAATTCAATCCAATCCCGAATTATTGGCTCATACTGTTTGTTTGTTCCTTTAGAATTCGCATGCATAATTATATCCACCGCCGCTTTTGGTAACTGTTTTTGTCCTTCTAATTTTTTCCTGACACTTGACAGGCCAGCAGTTTCAACTTGCTGTGCAATGGGTGTAACAGTTCTGGTTGGTTCGGCAGATACAGGTTGTTCCTGTCAGGGGAAAGGATAATTGGTTCATTAATTATCATGTCCATTAAGATTGGATACCAAGGTTGGTTTGGCCAATCAGGTACTACTAATATACCCTCGGCCTTATCAAAGTATATCTTTTGCAATACTTGAGTTATTATACTGAATGGTGGAAAGGCGTAAAAGAACCAGTCTGACCACTGTAAAGTAAATGCATTCACGGCAAAGGCCTGTGGATCAGGCCTATAGGAAACAAACTTTGTTATTTGACAGTTAATCCTTGATGCAAACAAATCAATAGATGGCTTCTTTTCTATGTTTTTGCAAATAGTTTTAAAATTGTGTTCTGATAGTTTCCATTCAAGTGAATTTTCGCATTTTCTAGATTGTTTATCTGCTTCTACATTCAAAATTCCTGGAATGTGGGAAGCTGAAAGCCATATATTTTTTGATATTGCCCATTCCCAGATGGCAAAAATGATTTTATTACATTCTTTTGACTTTGATGAGCCCATGTTGTTTATACCATGAACAGTTGTTGTATTATCTGATAATATTTTCAAGTGAAAATCTTTATCATTAACTAAAGCCTGTAACCCAAACAATACTGCTTGTAGTTCAAGATAGTTTATATGGCTTTCACTTTCCCTTTTTGACCATGTTCCCCTGGTTTTTTCCTTTTTATAGATAGCTCCCCAGCCTGATTTGCTTGCATCTGTGATTATAGTCTCAGTAGAATTTTCATGATATATGACATTATATGACTGTAGCACATTAGTGAGCCACCAATTTATCTCAATTTTTGCATCACAGTCTAAGACCATTTGTGCGTCAAAATCACCCTTTTTTTAATTTCAAATTGACTGATTTGCATCGGTCAATATTGCGAAAATGCAAAGGGGCATACTGCACACCCGGAAACGCTGAAGTAATCAAGCCTAATACACATGCAACTTCCCTAATTTTTATGTGATCAACTTGTATCAAAGCCGCACATTTTTGATAAAGCTTCAGTTTCCGTTCTTGTGTAAGTGACACTGTCATATTTTTGGAGTTTATGATAAACCCCAGAAATACCAATTCTTGTGTTGGTATAAAAATAGACTTGTTTGGATGTATTACAAATCCCAATTTGTCAAACACTTCCACTGCATTTACAATATTCTCTTTGCAATTATCATACGAGGTCCCCATGTTAAATATATCATCTATATACGCACACACTACATGTTTGTTTTTCCTAAGATAGGACAAGGGTGGTTTTAGCAATTTTGTAAAAACTCTTGGTCCTGTACACAAGCCATTGGGCAATGCTGTAAAAGAATATGTTTGGTCTTCAAACTCAAATTTCAGATATTTTTGATAATTGGGATTGATGGGTACTGAGTAATAGGCGTCTTTGATGTCAATGGAACCCATAAAACAACCAGGCCTAATCAATTTCAAAACTGTATAAATTGTTTCCATTTTGAAATGAATTGTTTCAATATATTCATTTGTTTTCTTCAAATTCAAAATCAACCTGTAGGATCCATCAGGTTTTTTCCTCATGAATATAGGTGAAATTATTTCACCTGCCTCTGTTTTGGTTGGTCTTATGACTCCCTTTTTCATTAAGTTATTTATTTCCATCTGGGCATTTTTGCATTCATCCCTGGAAATGCTATTTTTTAATTTCTTTACAGTTGGGGGTTGGATAAAGTCAATTGCTAAGCCTTCCACTATTTGCAGTATGGTTGAATCACTAGTTAATTTTGACCATTCATTAATGGCTGTGGATATGCATCCACCTGAGAAGTTTTCCATCTTAGTTCTCAATTTGTTTTTCAACCATATTTCAAATTGTTGATAATCCATATTGTTACTCACTTCTATTATTTCTGATACGAGTCCTTCCTGTCTCGGAAGCTTGGTTTCTTGCCTCTGTACAAAAAAGGTTGATGTTGTGGAGCTTTTGTTCTATTTTGTTGGAAACGGCCTTGTTGTGTGGGCTTATATTTCCCTCTCGCTGATTTAAATTGAGCTTTCTTTGTCAAACCAATCTTTTTTGACAGCTTACTCATTTCTTCAGCTTCTTTTGTAGCTTGTAGAATATCATCTCCAAACAGCTCAGATGTTGCTTCCAACTTCAAGGAGCACATTTCCTTTCCACTCTCATTTAAATCTGTAGCTATTACCTTTCTCCTTCTCTGATTCAGTTTTCTGAATGCTGCTCCCAGCAAGGTTGTAGCATCAAGTACACATGTAAGTGCCTCTGTGAGGTTAATTTCCTCATCGCGTAATGTTTTTTGGAGAATGGTTTCTGCAGTTTTTGTAACTGCGGTTTCAGCACACAGTAAATTTTGCTGAATTTTTCTGTATTCATCATCAATTCTCCTTGTTCCAGGGCCCATCAACCTGAATATTGGTTTGTTGATAGTTGGAACCAGGAGTTCCTTGCAGTTCGCTGGAACCAGATATTTTTCTGATATAGTCTTAACCGTTTCTGCTGATGCAGATTCAACTTTCCAATATTTGTCAATTCTTTTTGCAAGATCTGGGAAAATTGATGGGCCTAATTTATGCTCTTTTGGTCTTTGATCATCAATTTTTTCCCAAGCCTCATCATCAAGGCAGTTTTTTGCTTCCATACGAGGGGTTTTTGCATTTGGGCCCAGGTCTTCATTTGCACATCGTTTGCCCAATAAGGAAGCAAGGTCGTCCGTCTCCCTGTTGGAGGACCTTTTGTTACTTTGCCAACGCAGGTTTTCTCCGTCGTCTGACTCAACATCACTAACCATGACGGATATGGATTCATAATTTTCATCCATATTTTCCTTCTGTTCCTCTTCAATAGGTTGTGGAGGTTGTTTTTTCTTGGACCTGTGCCCCTTGTTCTTCTCCTTCTCCAGAGGCTCTACACCATCTGGGTCAGTGTGAGAGAAGTAGGGGTCATGGGATGGTCCTGGCAGATTTGTTGACCTGTGCAGTTCTTTCTGCACGAGATCTTTCACCATTGCTAGCATTTTGTTTTGAAATTCTAATTCTGTGCTATTTTCTGGTGAATTGGCATGTCCTCTGGCTGGACCGCCAGGGCCTGACTGTTGGCCAGGTGTATGATTTTGTTCATCATCTGCCATCGTGAAGTTTCTGTCTCTATGCCCAAAGTTTTTTGGTTTATCCGATTTATAAAGAAAAAATAATAATAAATCTATACTTATCTAGTCGTAATCTTGCTGATCCACGAAGATTATGTATGATTTTAGTTCAACTTTCCCTCACTTCAAAGTTTGGCTGCCTTGCACGAAAAAGCCACTCTTGCCAATTGTCATGCGCAGCGCGAACCCTCGCTATCTCACAGGGAATCGAGGACTGGCCTCGTTGTGGAAAATAATTTGACAGCCTATGCCCATTTCTCATATATATATATATAAAATAAAATCAACAATAAACTATATATGTTCTCACTATCAAGCATGTAATAAAGTCATTACAGGAACAAAAACTCCAAAACATCTAAGACAAACACATTCATATTCAATTTGTCAAGTCAATCAAGTATTTCTAAATTGTTTACATTCGGCGCCAAAAGCAATCGAAAACGAAGCTGTTACACTGAGAAGAGGTTCCGTTTTCACTTGACTCCATTTTCATGCGTTCACACGAGTCCAAACTGAAAACGGAGTCAAGTGAAAACGGAGCACTCCACCTCCAGAGCGTTTTCATTTGAAAACGCAAAAGCGGATCGGAATGCACCGTTTTCAATCGTTTCCGTGTGAACGCAGTATCGTAAACGGATCGAAATGAAAACGGAGTCAAATGAAAACGGTGTCGCGTGAACAGGGCCTGAAATTCCTCATACTTTTCATCAAGTGTACTAACGTCATTGATATTCGAGTCTAAATCCAAGTTGTTGAAATCTTGGGTATATTTTTCAAAATTAAAAGAATGGTAGTCTCTGACGAGACTGCGATCGCTGCCTTTCATAACTTTTCCAGAGTCAATGAAAGTAAAATTTGGTAAATGATCAGAAACGCTGTCAATAAGATTGCAACTTACAGTTTCATATTCTAAGTTATTTATAAAAATATTAAGAGAAAAAAATATTGAAAATAATATTAAAAATATTGAAAATATTGAGAGAATTGTTTTACAGAGATTTAAGAGGAATTTTAGAGAAAATAAAGAAAAGCAAGTCCTGCCTGTTTCTTAATACAAACTTCATGACAGGAGTAGAAATGGGGCATTATGTGATATTTTTCTTTGTGTTTCTTGCTGCAGAACGAAGGAGGTTTTGAAGTCACGCGTGATCAGAATTGAAATTAAGCATTTATGGACTGGTGCATGACTCTAACAATCTAAATTTAAGAGCTAAGTAATTGAAATCTCAACTGGCAGGCTAATTTTTAATGACGTCATAACTTGCATTACGTTCCAAACTCCTACCACCTCATATTTTCAGCTAAAGCCCCTACGATTTGCGAGAGTTTTGTAAATAGAGGGCACCAAAGCTTTTCAAATGACAAATAAAAAGTTACATTTTGGTGACTTTCTATTTTGGTGATATTGGTGATATTAAGGCTGGTTTTCATATGTCGTATTTTGGCTTATTTCATCGGGATTGAGATTCCACGATCAAATCAGATTATTCTTTTGTTGTTCTACTTGAAGAAACTTAATACCTCATTGTTTGTTGGGATTACAAATGAACCTATTCATGCTGTGTACATAACATTAATGCCCTGTAACGTGTTAATTTATCTCAAATGTGTTGCTTTAGTGTGGGAAAAATCTGGGTTTCCGCTATGATATCATAATCAACTCGACCTGGTACTCTAAGTATGTCTGGAAGCGTGCCATGTGTTAATTAGCGCCTTGTTACTCAAAATAAAGCAATCCCAAGCTCAGCTGATAAGAAAATGAGCTCTTTATCATGAGCGTTTTAAGATTTTAGGTTGCTGGCTTAAGCTGTTTATGACTGACATTACACGTTTGAGAGAAACTGGTCGTCAATTGCATCATCGTCCAATTTTGTGTGCATATGATAATGTTTTTATTCTTTTTCCCTGTCACTGGAGCTTGATTCTCTTCTTCGTTTTCTTACTGTCAATAAACATCTTTGTAACACCACGAAGAGTATCAGCAGTGTGTCTTTGTGTTTGTTTCTTTCATGCTTTGGCCTCTGCTCTTGCTGTTCATAATACTGATCTTCAGAATCTTCATATATTTAATCACTCTCTCCCTCGTTGTTTAATTGGTTGTTTGCAATATACGTCTAAAATCTGCCATTTTGATAGGAATTTCAAATTTGTTTGACCTTGTTATCTTCTCAATACTGGAAGTGTATTTGAATGAAGCAAAATAACCCTGACTATGACACATGGACATGTTGATTTGCTTATTGCTGACAAGTCGTCATTTGATGGGAAGGGACCCTGTTGCAAGAAATTTGGAACATTTCAAGTCGGACACGCATTAATGTGATGATAATCACATAACGAAACGCGCTGATTTGGACATACTTGTTTCAAATTCTCTTATAGGGCTACTCCCACCATATTTTTTTATTCCATTTCTGGGTAGTTTTTGGCGTAAAAACAGGTACTGCAGTTTCTAAATTTTTAAATTCGCTCATTAACATCATTTTTTACGCCTCCAAACATGCAAATTCCAGAAAAAAGTCGGGCAAAAAGAAAACTGGGGCGAGGCCGGTGTGACGTAGATGCCGGAACGCAGGAAATTTACTTTATTGTGTTCAGTACCAAAGCTCGCACGAAAACATTTTGTATGTCTATAGTCAAGATCAAGTCGTATTCAAAAAATTAAACCGTGCCACGCACTAGTTCAGGATCTCAGGAATCGTTGATGCCTCGTTTATCATAAAAGGCGTGAGTTTTTCACAAAAGTGAGGATGATTTGCTCACGCTTATGCTGCAAGCCGACGGGTTCCTCGACCTTAACGTCGCGCAGTCTCGAGCGAGCTTCGCATAGAGTCTTCAGTGGTGCGGGTGCGGGATGGCTTTAAACAACAACAATATGAATTCGAAATCTATTCAATTAAAGAGGAGCAAGCTCTTTTTCAAAATTTTTTCGATTGATTGATAGTATTGAAAATCGGCGAGCTCTAATCTATGCATTTATAAGATTTAAACAAGATTGGGTCAGTGAAAAATTTGCAAAATCGCTAGGCCGAGCAGGTCCTGGCATGGGTAAAGCAGAATTCTGCTATTTTGGACTAATAATGCATGAAAATAACCCTATTTGTCTTATCTGGTGTGTATTTGGAGCAGCAGCTCATATTTTGGTAATATTTCAAGTGTGGTTATGGTCATAGCTGTGTAGAAAAACTAGAAAATTCCTTCCAGAAGTGTAAACATTAATGTCCAGAGATCGAAGATTTCACAAGTTTAATGTGAACTCGAAGAAAAACTTTCCAGCACAATGTTGGGCTTCATACTGGTGTTCTGGTTTTGATCATATTGTCTGACTTTGCCAACAATATACACCTTTACTTTGCCTTGGGTTTTAATGTAATCACCAAGATATATATAATTTATAACAAGAACTCCATGGTTATGTCAACAAAACAATTTCAATTTGAGCAATTTTTTAACAGCGCATCACTTTAGCATTTCAATATCTTTGACAAAAACCCAAGTAGTAAATACAAAATAAAACCAAGCACACGGCAAAACTTGATAAAATAGATCATAGAACTGATGGAAACGATAAAAAATTTATTATATCTATCACGACTCACGGACGTTAGCTGGTTGTTTTATTACGCAAATGAAAGGAATGAAGGGGTTGAGTGATGAGCAGATAACCACGTGAGGCGTGTGAATGCTGGAAAAATCCATTGTCACTGCGTCAGCTTTGGGGTCAATTTTCAGCCCTTAACAATGCCGAAAATTAAAAAGAAACACACGGGGAGATGTCAATAAGCTTTGTAATGATGGTTTTGAAGTGGTTTGAAAAAACATTTGTGCTTATTATTGAAAACAAGGGAGAAAACCGGACGCGACGTTGATTTTTCTATACTTAAACCAAAGAGAGAAGTTGATTCCGTTCCGGCATGAACGTCACGCAACCTCGGCCCAGATCGTTTCATGTTGCGCGACATTTTCAGAAATGGCCTGAAAATCGCACTTTTGGAGCCGTGAAAAGAGGTGTTAATGAGCGAATTTCGAAATCTAAAAAGTGCAGTACCTGTTTTTACGTCAAAAACTACCCAGAAATGAAATAAAAAAATATGGTGGGAGTAGCCCTTTAATAGATAGACCGGTACTTCATATTTATTGTTTTTGAGCTAAATTTTTCTTTTCAGTGCATTTGACTTTGAATTGTATTCGTTTTTGACTCGCGAAGCGCATGCGCAAGCAAGTAGATGTCGGTGAGTGGGGACAAATGTTGGTGAGCACCAAATCCCACCCACTGCAGTGAGGTGATGCGAGCCTCCTGCGCAGCGCCCTCGTATTCTTGCCATCGTTTATCGGATTGTAAGATTGACGATCATGAAGAATCATCGGAATTCGAAAGAGTTTCGTCTCATGTTTCTTTTCCCTTTCCGTTATCTGTAATGGCTGAATTTTGAAGTTTTCTTTGAAAGTAAAATCAGAACGTTCCAGAAATTTACTTTAGTTCTAAGTAAAACTATTTTGGAATTTCAATGACGACTACATGCATTGTATTGCATGCTGGAAACAGTATCTATTTGTTCAATGTATAAGCAGTACTGCAATTCAATATTTACCAGTCACAGAAACTTAGGCCAAAATTATTAGTCTCAGAATGAATCGTCGGATCGACTTCCTTTTTATAAGGAAGCACTACTTTATAAGAGAGTAGTATCGAATCGTCAAAGGTATTGAAGAGTTAACAAAGTTCAGTACTGGATTTCTGAAACCATGAAAGCTGAAAACTATGAAACTTAAGATTGGAAGGAGAAATTGCCGTAATAAAAATTGATTATGAATAATAATCACTTTTGCCCTGAATGTAAAATATAAACAATTTACAGAACATGATCATCCCATTAAACAACTGAATTATGGCTCCACTGGTGTGGTGGTACACTTTTAAGACTTGAAAAGAGAATATCTACCCAGATTAGTGTAATTCTAATAAATAAATTCTAAATAATGTATTTTTTATTGATCTAGTTGAACTTAATGATTATTCATATGCAATAGGGCCGTTTAAATTCACCAACTACATAGGTCGAAACTTTGGCTGCCTTTTTCAAAACATAAGTTATGTCAAAAACAGTTTTTCCCTAAAAAACTGTTCTCGCGGGCTTTCATGTTTTGCGAGTTTCGAAGTTTCAGAGTTTTTTGCTGCTCTTGTTTTTATCTGAGCATGAGGGATGAAACAATTGTTATCCTAATTGAGGGATACAATTACAAAGCGGACTCGAAATATCATGACAGGACATTTCTACCAAAGGCAACCGAGCGAGTGGTTCGGACGATCTCCACATTATTCGTTCGTTTGTTCGTTACTCGGTGCATGTTGAATGCGCAGGAGACTCGCAACACCTCACTGCAATGGGTGGGATTTCGTGCTCACCATTTTTGACTCGTTGTTGGAAGCATCAAGTGAAAAGAAGAAAGTTTTCTAGCTGTATGCTTATGCAACTAATACAATAATTATAGTATTTCATTTTTATTTTGGAAAATGCAAGTTTTTTAACCTTGATGAAACAAGATCGAAAATTGAAACCAAAATGTTTGCTTGAGTGGTCTCAAAACAATGTTTTTTGAATTTGTTGCGTTCAATCCTGAAAATTAAATTCAGGATATTTTATGTCCAGGAGTTAAAAAACGTGA
The DNA here is from genome assembly GCA_013076295.1 of Sanderia malayensis. NCBI lineage: Eukaryota > Metazoa > Cnidaria > Scyphozoa > Semaeostomeae > Pelagiidae > Sanderia > Sanderia malayensis. Next base: position 5,688,841 of record RQOL01000906.1, read on the forward strand.
ATAGTCAATAAATAAAGTGAATAATCTTCACTTTCTGGATAATACAGTGAAATAAAAGCCATCTGTCGCGAGTCACCTCAAGGTTTCTTTGATTTCTTTTGTTATACCAGTTTTTTATTACGTGCAGCATTTAGCATTCCAATGAATACCTACTTTCTTGGGATTAAATGTGTCAATATACAACTTGGATTTGAGATGAACGATAAAGCACAAAAATCTGTGATTTTTAATAAAATTTTGGCCTTTTTCAACAAACCTTCGAACTTAGTGGAAAGCGTTTTTTAATTTATCACATTGACGTGTTATGACTCTTCCGTAAAAGCCTGGCATCGCCTTATTGTTTTGTCTCGTGTTTGATATCTAAATCGAGGTTGAGCTTTTTGTTAGTTGTTCTGGTTGAATTCTTTTCATCTTCAGGTCATCTGAGTCATTGTCTTTAGCATTTACTGCTCCTTTGAATATTTTAAAATGAGATTACCTCCATGCAATCTTGTGCTTTTCATTTTGAAAAATGACTTTTGAACTTTTGATATCCGTCATTGAATATGAATTTGTAGCTATTGTGTCGGCTTGCTAGATTGTTTTTCCTTTGTTGTTTTACAAGCACTTGATCTCTCTTCTTTATTTCAGATTTCTTTTTACGATTCCTTTGTCATAAGACTATTTGGCATTCGCTTTGATATTAATTTCCTTTTTTTTAATATTTATGCTTGTTTAGGGAACAGTCATTATTTATGGCCGGGGGTTCATTGAATAAACAATTTTTTTAGATTCAGAAAGCTAAAGTTGTTCTGGCTTGTTTCATAGTCACCAACGTCTTCCTTTCCCTTTCTGCTTAAAGTGCCCCTACGGCTTTTTTTTTATTAGCTAAAAGTATAGAATCGAATGCGCTGATTCTGATACCGTTTATATTTTTTTGATCTGACGAGTAGTTGTTGAGTTACGAAGGTTTGCGTTCACACTTTCGTGTCTCACTTTTAGGACTGGGTCGAGTCCGACTATGACATCATAGTCGGACCCCGTTATTTTCCCGTACTGAAGCAACAAATTTGACATGAGCTTTTCTCGCAAACGATGAGCTTGGTATTTGATTTTTTAACTTTGATGATGAGAAACAGGTCGGCGCATAATGGGATTGGAATTTGAAAAGTTTTTGACGAGTTTGCAGCTGTGAGGAGGAAATACAAAATTCCCATGTAGTGGCTGCTCACTGTGCTCAGTGGGGGCGGGTGTAGGCCTACATTCAGTCACAGAATAGAGATAATAATATCTCTATTCTGTGATTCAGTATAATAGATAGTGTTTGCGATGTCTTGTCTCGTTATGTGTATTCGTGGGTATTTGTGCAATTTTGGTGATCAGAATTGAATAGAAAGTTTCCATAAATTAAACATTCTTAGTCGGATAGTAGTTCATGACAGTAGGGATTGCAGTGCCGAGGAATGCGAAGATGGCGAGGGATAGGATTGATCGTATCGTAGAGTAAAGCAGACCGATGAAGGAGAACAGAACCTGATGCATTTGATCCTATTTGGCTGAGAACTCTTTCACTGAAAGCTATGAAAGAGATGTGAACGAGAAAAGAACTTTCTGGGCAATTAACTGAATCTGAACTATTATTTTTCTGTTGTGTATCTGATGAAGTAAAAGTGTATCAAAATTCTATACGTAATATGATTTAGGCCATATGCATCCGTCGTGTGGGTCAACCTTCGTGGTTGAAGAAACTTGAAACAATTCGATTTTCATTAGATACCGCAAGTGTAGAAAATGTGCAACACAATTCTTTATTACTACACATGAATTTCGTTATTGCACCGAAATTGATGGTTGCATGCTGGCATTTCTAACTGCGAAGTTTAGAATTTCGTCCGTCGTTGCGAATTGATGAAATCTCCATTTCCTTCTCGTTACAGCTTCAGGGCGAGCTTAAAGCTGAATCCTGTGAAGCTCTACAAATCTTGATTTATCGGGTGCATTTGCACGGGCTACCAAAACACATCGATATGGCATATTTTCCCAGTTTCACGTATAAATATCAAATTGTCAAATATCTGTGATCATGTTTTCGATCCTATTGAAAATCCCGTACTGTTTTAACATTGCACGGCCTACGCCCGCCGCCACTGAGCACAATAAGCAGCCACTGTCTGACTATGATGTCATAGTCGGACTTGACTCAGTCCTAAAAGTGAGACAAGGAAAATGGCGAAAATGACGAAACATCGGCACTTCCACACGTTATAACTCGCGAACTACGCGTCTGATTTAAAAGTAATTTTCAGATATGAAGTCAGCGTACCGAGTTTTATTGAATTCACAAATAAAAAAAAAGCCGTAGGGGCACTTTAATAGAATTTTCTTTTTCTTTGCTACCTTACATTTTTGTTCTTTTTCCCTTCTCATGCATCACTTTTTTTCATCAACAGAAACAAACGCAGCATTAAACTGCAGACAAAATTTACTTCCTATCCCGGCTTTCATGTGTTATGTGGAATCCCTCTATAGCGAACTGTCAAGGAGCCAAGAAAATAGTTTTGCAATAACGGGAGTTCGTTATACAGAAGGACAATTTTTTAATGAATAATTTCATGGGAAAATGGCCCAGAATGGCTTTGGGACCCTCCCCTCAATATGCACACGGAGGTGGCACACTGAATTGTTCAAGAAACGGCTTATAGGATGATAAGCATTGTCGGTCTCATAGATAGCCAATAGAAATCAAAAGTAATAGAATAGTAATAGTTTTTTTTTCTTTTCACATCAGTAAGCACAGTATACAGTAGACCGGGCATAACAGAGACACAACACATGGCTATCATAACACGTTAACACTTCAATTAGCGAGAAGGGTTAAGATTAGGGCCTGATTATATGGAAGCGGGCTGGCTCGTTTGCTGAGATAGAATATGCGTTGGCATTATATGTGAAAAGAGCTATCTCAGCAAGCGGGCCAGCTGTAGTTCTGCGCATTGCATGTGAAAAGGCATTAAATGTAAAAGTAAAATGGCACGGCATCATTGTGGAGGAAGTAAAATAATGCTTGTCTTCAATATTTCCAAGATGTTTAGCCTATGGCTTGTTTAGTCTTTCAATTGAATGGCTTGATTTATTGCTACAGTTTGTACAGGAAAGGTATGAACGACAAGCTTGTTCCTTATTACGGACTGAAACTAAGTTTGGTTTTAAAAAAAATTAAAGGTAATGAAAATGAGAAGGTTGAACAGAAAATCTCGATGAGTTTGGGTTAAGCACGGAAGGTCTGACATGTGGTGGGCGAATTTGATTTCTAGTTTATCCCCTGAAAACGTTTGGAGAAAAAACGTTCGCATGAATAAAGCTGAATTCTTTGAGTTATGTACTGAATTAAGACCGTTCGTTTCACCTAAAGGCAACTCGCCAAATTATCGTAGATTAACATTGGACAAGAAAGTAGCTATCGCGTTATACTTTTTGAAAGAAACTGATTCCCTCTGGATGATGGGAAATACCTTCGGAATTCACTAATCCACAGTTTCAAAAGTTTTGGTAGAGGTTTGTACTGCAATTACTGATCACCTTGCTTCAAAATACATCAAGCTGCCTCCAACAGTTGATGAAATGCATGAAAAAGTACCAGAGTGAGATTTGAAGTATAGAATGGCACAGGCGTTTGGCTGCATTAATGGTACCCATATCCCCATTAAAACACAAGCAAAGAACTCTTTGATGTTGCTAATTCGATTTCCTCGATGGTCATAACTTTAGGAACTGCATTTCACTGATGAGTGGCCTATTCTGCTATCTGCAGTAGAGAAGGTACCGAGGAGCATAGAAGGTTTCTATTGCTTTGTGTTTAGCTACTATTTCAAAATGCAGTGCAACATATAAAAATAGGTGCTTTTTTTAAGTCCCCGTACTATTGCAAGTTCTTTCCTTTCTCTTTATGAATATATCTTTAACGGTCTTTATCTTTAACTGACGTTAACGCTCTGAAATCATACGTTATGATGTTACGATGATCCAAGTCTTTGGTTTTAACTTTTGTGCCAGTGTGACGCTAATTCCAACGGGGTTTGCATCACAAACTATTACTCTATGTTTTCACATATCAAAATGCGACATCACTGGATACGTAGATAGAACTTTCTGGAGTATTTCAAACGCCCATCGTTGTTGAGTGCCCCATCTGAAAGGAGGTTCAATGATTATACAATAGTCACAGCCCAAATTAAACTGACCCAGGCTCGTTTGTGGTAGTGTAAATGCAACTATCCCGAGTTTGACCTGGTTAAACGAATCCACCTCGAGAAGGTGGTTAGTTTAGTGTATGGTTAGTCGATAGAAGGTGGTTAGTCGAGCTATCATTACGTAATTGAACTCAGAAAAGACTCGAGCGAATATACGGCAATCAAAATACGAATATATGTAATTAAGAATATGAGAACAAGAATGAATAAATTACAATTGACAAAGCTATTTATACTGTACATGATTGACATTGATTGACATGAACTCGTGATTACAATAATTACTTGAAAACGAGGCTACGCGATAATGAGAATGTAATCCTGTTAAATTAGGACTAACCCACTTTGCCAAGAGCATGCGCATTTTCATTGCGCAGTTCAGATTCTCATAGCGTTTTATTATTGACCTAATTTTGCTGAGTACTGCGAAATTCCCAATAAACGTCTTACTTCACTCACAAATATTTTGAGTTTTGAGATGGTTAATCCTTTTTCCGCCCCAAGTGTAGTTGGAAGCGAACTTATCTTTAGCATTTGGCAGTGGAGACAGAATACAAGAAAAACAACACAAGTTTTATGTGGGAGTACGCGGAAATCGTTCATGGCAGCAAACGTCTCATCAGCCCTACGCGGGGGGTCTTATATTCAATATCTGATCACCCCTTTGTAAAGTGTAATTTGGTGAGTCTATGAAAAGTGAGAGCTAAGGATGGAGCGAGCACTTGCTGCTGGCCACGACGTAGAAATGAAACTAGTTTATGCGAAAACGGGTGTGAGTAGTTAGCATAGGTGAAACCATGAATAAAAACAATCTGAAAACAAGTTTTGAATAGTATGCCCCGGCGCACAGGGGAGTGCCCCGTTGCCAGGCGATGCATAGGTATCATGAGGCAAGGCCTCTTGTGTAATATAGTGTAAATAGATATGGACTGTGATATGGACACCCGGATTTTATCTAATGTTGTTGTTGTTGTGAGACTTTTGTTTGGTTTTGGTTATGTTATGATTCTACAAAAAGCGTGCAGTCGTTTTGTCTGTAGTTCTGATCTTGTAGAAATATAAGAATATTACATTGGCGACGAGGATAAATCTTACCGTGTTATTCACATGAGAAAGTAAAGTTATGTCTCAACTACAAGCAGTTTCAATAAAACCTGTCGCAGAATTCCGTCCCGATGCGGAAGTGGGGGCAAGCCTTGCCACCCGTTGGAAGGACTGGCTAGATGACTTCGAAATGTTTTTGCTAGCTAGTGGAATAACCGACAAAACACGCAAACGAGCACTACTCTTATATCAAGCAGGACCACGAGTCCGGGAAATTTTTAAGAATCTCACTGAGGTTGGTGGAACAAGTGATTTCGACGTTGCTAAGAATAAATTAACGGAGTACTTCGAACCGCAAAAGAACCGTCGATATGAAGTCTACAGATTCAGACAGGCAACTCAAGAACAAACAGAAACTTTAGATCAGTTTCATACCCGACTACGAACTATGGCTCAAACATGTGAATTTCACGATGCAGAATTTGAAATCGAAGAACAGATTATCATAGGTGGGACATCATCCAAAATTCGTAAACGGGCATTACGAGACCCCAACTTCGAGTTAAAGGCCATGCTGTTAGAGGGTCGCAGAGACGAACAAAGTACCCTACAAGCTAAGGAAATTGAGTCAAGGGACAAACCTTATGCTGAAGCTAATAAGCTCACCACACAGAAATCGTTAAAATGTTTTAGTTGCGGAGGATCCTATCCTCACACAGGAGTATGCCCCGCAAAGAGTAAAGAATGCAAAATTTGCAAAAAGCAAGGCCATTTCGCTAGTGTCTGTCGTGATAAAAACACAGGCAACAAATTCAGAAGTCCTCGAAAACCACAAAGGAAATCAACAACCGTGCATTCTTTAGCCAACAGATCCGCGGGAAATCTGTCATCATCAGAGGACGATTATTTGTATGCGGTCAGTAACAAAGGAAATTCTCAAAGCCCAAAAGTTGCGGTCACGGTTTGCAACACAGCATTTCAGATGACACTTGATACGGGCGCGACGATCAATGTCATTGATAAGGACACGTTTTCACGCATGAAAGACGTTCGTTTGCAAAACACAAACGTGAAAGCTTTTCCCTACAGCAGTTCAAAGCCTGTTGATTTCAGAGGGAAATTTGACTCTGTTATCGAAACAAAGAATCGCATAACTCTCGCTACTTTCTATGTTATGAATAACTCAAGCAGCGGGAATCTGTTATCATCAGCTACTGCACAAGATCTAGGCCTAATAAGTCTCCACTTGAATGCATTGTCGCAAAATGACAATAAGATAGCTGAAATTCTAAATAAATACCCTGAGGTATTTGAGGGGCTTGGGAAGCTAAAAGATGAAAGTGTCACATTAAGTATTGATGAAAATCAAACCCCCAAAATTCAGCCTCAGCGCCGTATACCATACCATATGCGATAGAAGGTGAAAGAAGCCTTAAAAAAGCTGGAGAAGGAGGACATTATTGAACGGATACCGGACAATAAAGGGACTCCTTGGGTTTCTCCCATTGTTATTGTGCCTAAAAAGGATGGGGCAGTCAGAATATGTGTTGATATGCGCGTTGCTAATAATGCAATTAACCGCATCCGCCACCCTATTCCTACAGTTGATGATGTAAGCTGTGCCCTTAATGGTGCAAAGTTTTTCACAAAACTAGATTTAAGTCAAGCTTACCATCAATTAGAATTAAGTGAAGAAAGTCGTAATATCACAACGTTTTCAACTCATGCTGGTTTATTCCGTTATAAACGTTTAAACTATGGTACAAATGCATCTGCTGAAATATTTCAGTATACGTTACAGAAAGCATTGCAAGGTTTGAAAGGCGTTCAAAATATCGCTGATGATATAATCATTTTTGGAGCTACACGCCAAGAGCATGATTCTAATCTAGATCACTGCATAGCACGCTTGAAAAGTAAAGGACTTACTTTAAACAAGAGCAAATGTAAGTTTCTCAGCGAAACGTTGGATTTCTTCGGGCAGATTTTTTCAAAAGACGGAACACGCCCTGATCCGAAGCGTGTCAGCGACTTACTAAATGCAGCAATTCCGAAAAATGCACAGGATATTCGAAGCTTACTTGGTATGGCGAACTACAGCAGTAAATACATACCAAACTTTGCCACAATCACAGCTCCTCTCAGAGAATTGACAAAGAAAAACGTTATTTTTTCTTGGAATGAGGAACACCAGATTGCATTCAACAAGCTTACTACAGCTTTGTCATCTGCTCCTTGCATGTCATATTTTGACAAAAATAAAGAGTCATTTGTATTAGTGGATGCAAGTCCAGTGGGACTCTCAGCCATACTGTCTCAGAAGACAAAGGGTCAGGAGGATCCAAAAATTGTTGCATATGCAAGCAGAGCTCTCACTGATGTGGAGACAAGATACTCGCAGACCGAGAAGGAGGCATTGGCCATAGTGTGGTCAGTGGAACATTTTCATCTATATCTATATGGAAATCCATTCACATTGATCACGGATCACAAGCCGTTAGAAGTGATCTATGGCAATCGCAATTCAAAACCCTCTGCACGAATTGAACGCTGGGTTTTGCGCTTGCAGCCGTAAACATTCAATGTCATATACAAGCCAGGGGTTGATAACCCAGCTGACTATTTGTCAAGACATCCGATTACGTCAAAGAGTTTCAAAAAGCAACAAAAGATGACTGAAGAATATATACACTTTATAACTGAACATAGCGTACCGAAGGCGATGACTTTAGAGGAGATCGCTACAGCAACTTCAGAAGACTACGATCTTAAAGGTCTTCGAGCAGCGCTACGATTGAACCAGTGGAGCTCAGTTGCTAAGAGCTATGGCAGTTTTAAAGATGAATACACAATTGGAAAAGGCAATGTAATCCTTCGAGGGACGAGGATTGTCATTCCAAAGTCGTTGCAGCAGAAAGCAATCGACCTAGCGCATGAAAGCCATCAAGGGTTATCAAAAACCAAAGCTCTACTAAGAGAGAAAGTATGGTTTCCAACCATAGACGACATGGTCAAAAAGACTATAGATGCATGCTTAGCATGTCAAGCAGTTGGTCAATCGGCACCACCTGAACCTATTCAACCTTCAGATATGCCAACAGGGCCATGGGAGAAATTGCACATTGACTTCTGTGGACCACTGCCATCCAATGACTATTTATTAGTTGTTGTGGACAGGTATTCACGATACCCAGAGGTTGAGATAGTTAAATCGACAAAAGCTTCATCTGTCATACCAAAACTTGACAAAATGTTTGCCACACATGGCATTCCCATTGTTATAAAAACTGACAATGGACCCCCATTTTCTGGTGATGATTTTCGTCGATATTGTAATGCATTGAATATCCGACATGAATTCTCGACTCCATATTGGCCACAAGCCAACGGAGAAGTAGAACGTTTTAATAAGCCGCTCGAAAAGGTTCTACAGACAGCTGCCATTGAAGGAAAAGTTTGGCGTCAGGAGCTGCAGAGATTTCTACTACAATATCGTAACACACCGCATTGCACAACAAAAGTTGCTCCGAGTCAATTGCTGTTTAACAGGAAAGTCCGTGGTAAACTTCCAGAAATCACTAGCAGAATTGTGATTAATAGACACAAAGAAGCTCGCAGAAATGAGATCAAGAGTCAGAACTATCACGCAAAATACGCAAATCAACGTAGAAATGCAAAAGAAAGCTCAATAACAGTCGGTGATACCGTTCTAGTTAAACAACAGCGTCGTAACAAGCTTACATCTCGTTTTAATAAGACACCGTATTTGGTCGTCGAGAGGAAAGGAACGCAAATAATTGCAGAAAATAGCCAGAAACACCGAGTCACGAGAAATATATCTCATTTTAAGCGATTCAACAACTCTACAGTTCGTACAGACGAGTCTGAAATGGACAATGATAGTGATAATGGAGTACAAGCGGAACCACGTGTTGGTCAGGAACGTATGGAAGCTGGAAATGAAAATACCTATGCTGGAAATCTTCGTTCTCAAAGGGTGAGAAGAGCACCAGAAAGATTTGGCGAAACTATTCCGTCAGACATTATGCCATGAACAAAATAACTTCAAAAAGGGGAAGTGATGTAATATAGTGTAAATAGATATGGACTGTGATATGGACACCCGGATTTTATCTAATGTTGTTGTTGTTGTGAGACTTTTGTTTGGTTTTGGTTATGTTATGATTCTACAAAAAGCGTGCAGTCGTTTTGTCTGTAGTTCTGATCTTGTAGAAATATAAGAATATTACATCTTGGACACCTGTGAAAAGCAATTATGTTTTCTTTTGACCATATCTTTTAAAATGCATGCCTCGCGCACAGGGGAGTGCCCCATTGTCAGGCGATGCATAGGTATCATGAGGCAAGGTCTCTTGGACACCTGTGAAAAGCAATCATGTTTTCTTTTGACCATATCTTTTAAAATGCATGCCTCGCGCACAGGGGAGTGCCCCGTTGCCAGGCGATGCATAGGTATCATGAGGCAAGGCCTCTTGGACACCTGTGAAAAGCAATCATGTTTTCTTTTGACCATATCTTTTAAAATGCATGCCTCGCGCACAGGGGAGTGCCCCGTTGCCAGGCGATGCATAGGTATCATGAGGCAAGGCCTCTTGGACACCTGTGAAAAGCAATTATGTTTTCTTTTGACCATATCTTTTAAAATGCATTCCTCGCGCACAGGGGAGTGCCCCGTTGCCAGGCGATGCATAGGTGTCATGAGGCAAGACTTCTTGGACACCTTGGAAACTAGAATCCTATTTTCCTTGGTCAATAGTTTAAAAAGCCTGCCTCGAGCACGGGGAAGCGCCCCGTAGCCAGGCGGCGTGTTTGTGAGTGAGTCAACGTTTTTCTAATGCCGGAACCGACTTAAAATGTAAGTGACGTATGTGGTTGATATTTGAAGGGATGCTGGAGATCCCCAGTATTATTCAACAATTTTAACACAAAATCTGACCGGGCCGTATGAGTGAGGCTTGCCACCAGAGGAACCATTTCATATTTTATTGATAATGCAAGATAGATATTTATAACATTTTGTAGAAAAATCAGATAAATTCTCTAAATGCAACTTAATATTACTGATATACTGGAATGTGATAAGAAATTACAAAATTGAAACAGCAAAAGTCTGGCACGCTAGGTGTCCTGGCAAAGTTAATGTTTTAAAACTATAATCTATGTACGTACGGCAGTAGAATTAAGATAAAATTAAACACGATAATAATAATAGTAAAGGAAGTAGTAAAATCAATCCATAAAAGGTACGCTATGTAACAGTAGGAGGGTGGGATGGTGGGAAATTTTGTCTTGAATATTAATTCGAGTTCGTGTGTCTCTAGCACGGAACACGCAATTCAAGTGAGGGGAGAATCAGAAAAACATATGATTTGTTCTAAATGCTAGGTGTGAGTCACGAGTGTGTTTGCCGTATTCTTATTGGTTAAAGAGAATTGACGTATGCCGTATTCGCGTTCCTATGCTATAACATGTTAAGTCCTTTTCGCATAGATAGTGGTGCCCCGCCATTGATTTGGCTTCTTGTCACCTAAACGTTAATTAATTTATCTGGGGGCTACAAAATTATTAACAACAATTCATGACAGGCAGGAATTGAGAATTAAAGTCTTCCACTAGGCTCAGATCAAGGCTAACTCCTTCTGCTTGGGAAGTAAATCCATCAGATTACCACCAACTATCACTGATGGAAATTGCATTTCTGGCTTTGGAGTTCTTTCTTTGTTAAACATTAATTCTATGGAATCATATGAGTTTTGTTCATTGTACTGTTTTGTCTTCAGTTGTTACGGTCCAATCCAGGTCTTTAGAAGAGTTTCGTCTTGCGAGACTTATGGAGAGAGACGAATTTAGTGTTGGCGCAGCAAATTCAAAAAACATTTGTTTTGAGACCACTCAAGCAAACATTTTGACTCCAGTTTTCGATCTTGTTTCATCAAGTTAAAAAACTATCATTTTCCAAAACAAAAAATGAAATACTACAATTGTTGTATTAGTTGCATAAGCATACAGCTAGAAAACTTTCTTCTTTTCACCTGATGCTTCCAACAACGAGTTAAAAATGCTCCCCGTCTCCGTGCGTGATCGTGCTCGTGGTCCCCCCCTGCCACAGCGTGGCCAGCATCTAGTATGGTACGTCATGTTGTTTGTTATTTCAACAAGTTTACATTTTATCCAATGAAAAACTTGCAAAGTGATATCATACTTGGTAGCCTCACTTCAAATCAAAAGTGAACGTTTGAATCTGAGGCACATACCTTATATGGGCAAGTAAAAGTCTACACAGACACAGACACAGACACAACATTTTTCCCCACTCACCAACATCTACTCGCTTGCGCATGCGCGTCGCGAGTCAAAAAGGGAGGGTAATCTCCTGAGACACTACAAAACAATTTCAACCATTTGGAAAGACGAGTAAATTGCGATAGAGCCATATAAGATTCATTATCTTTAACATTGTCATGGTTTCCATCAAATGCCAATAGCAATCAAATAGAGACTTTGTATTCTAATTATTTTTTCTTAAATCTTACCAGGTAATTGCTTGGCGTTGGAAACATTCTCAGATGCTTTTCCTACCTTTCAAAGAACCTGTAAAGTGAAATGTGTTAAATCCATGAGATAATGTCTGAAAACACCAAGGTCAGTTTGAGGTTGAAGAGCCTTTTTAATTGATATAAGAATTCTTGTAATAGAAGTCTATACAGAATTAGGAGAAAAAATTTTACTTGCCGAAGTTGGGGGTATCACACATATCAATACACGAATACACGTATCACACATATTCAATGGCTCTTTTTTACTCTTTGTTAAAGTTATATTCATCAATAACCCCACAGTTTATTCCCAAATTATTCCAAAATACACTTGTTGTCTATTGCTTTTCTTTGCAGCTTTATCAATCTTTGCGAATAAGATCACTCATCTTTACTTTAATTATTTTCGCAAGTACAATTTTGTGTGCAGAAG
>RQOL01000906.1:5708296-5733049 GCA_013076295.1 Sanderia malayensis
AATAAAAATACTCTTGTATTATTTTGATTTGACTGAGTCGCATTCGCATATGATGTATATGTGAGAGAATGCAGAGATGTTGTCAGAATCTACATGGACTATTTATGCTCAGAGTTGGCTTTTCAAGATATATCTGATGCTGCTAAGTTGTTGTCAGTCCAGTCTTATCAAAACGAATTACTTTTACATCACGTCTGGCTGGAATGGAACGCCAAGTTGCTACAGTGTTTTCATCGGGGTAGAAGTCGCAGAAATAAAATAGAATTAAATCGCATATTCTGCATAACATTTATTATCATAGTCAGAGGAGAGGTGTTACAACCTTTCTGTTAAAACACCATGGTTCCCAAATTTGTTTTGAAAACGGCTGCTTGAAAATCCCATTTATTAATTAACTGGTGTAAGAGCTTACTTTGCTTGGTCCTCCAACAACATAACCCCGGCTATCGTTTTTGCTACTAGTTTTATTAACACAGCTCCGCCATCCCTGATTTCTGACAAAATTCCTTTGTGAATACTTCCTGCTGCTTGGGAATATGACCGCACGGAATAAGATGTCGCTTGACTGACCCCGTGCCTTTTTTTAAAGTGCCGCTATAGGCGCTACCCTAAACTCAATTTTTTTGGTTAATAGCTGAAACAACGCGCGGGAAGTTCTAGTTATGTATCTTCGGGACCGATTTTCTAATAAAGGCCCCGGTTGCGCACATTGCAGATTTGAAAACTTTTTTCCGATACTCTCCCATTGTAAAAGTTGATCTGTCTCATGGTTATGACTTCATACCATGTCGCAGTCAGTGCCCTCATTTCAAAGCCAAATTTAGTATAATTATCGTTATCAAAATGAAACAAAACAGGCACCAAAGTAATCAGTAAAAATTGAAATTTCATTTTTTGCAGAAAAAGGGAAAGTGATTTTTGATTGCAGTAGGCCTTTAAGTAGAAAGCTCTATAACATGATTGATTCCAAAAAAAGGAACTTACCACTGCAGTTAAAACCGCTTCCCAAAAAACCAAAATTACACCTGCAAATATAGGATCCCTCGGTGTCCAAGCAAGCAGCATGAACATGACACAAGCTTTCTCTTGAACATTCATTTATATTTGTGCACATTGTACCATTTCCAGTGTATCCAGAGTTACAAGTACAGGTGTAGGATCCTTCTGTGTCCATACATGTAGCACTTGCATGACATGGGCTGCTGTTAGTGCATTCATTGATATTTGTGCACATTGTACCATTTCCAGTGTATCCAGAATTGCAAATACAGGTGTAGGATCCATCTGTGTCGATACATGTAGCACTTGCATGACATGGGCTGCCGGTCGTGCATTCATTTATATTGTGCAAGTTGTACCATTTCCAGTATATCCAGAATTACAAGTACAGATGTAGGATCCATCTGTGTCCATACATGTAGCACTTGCATGACATGGGCTGGTGGTCGTGCATTCATTTATATTTGTGCACATTGTACCATTTCCAATGTATCCAGAGTTACAAGTACAGGTGTAGGATCCTTCTGTGTCCATACATGTAGCACTTGCATGACATGGGCTGCTGTTAGTGCATTCATTGATATTTGTGCACATTGTACCATTTCCAGTGTATCCAGAATTACAAGTACAGGTGTAGGATCCATCTGTGTCCATACATGTAGCACTTGCATGACATGGGCTGCTGGTAGTGCATTCATTGATATTTTTGCACATTGTACCATTTCCAGTGTATCCAGAATTACAAGTACACGTGTAGGATCCATCTGTGTCCATACATGTGCACTTGCATGACATGGGCTGCCGGTCGTGCATTCATTTATATTTGTGCAGTTTGTACCATTTCCAGTGTATCCAGAATTACAAGTACAGGTGTAGGATCCATCTGTGTCCATACATGTAGCACTTGCTTGACATGGGCTGCTGGTAGTGCATTCATTGATATTTGTGCACATTGTACCATTTCCAGTGTATCCAGAATTACAAGTACACATGTAGGATCCATCTGTGTCCATACATGTGGCACTTGCATGACATGGGCTGCCGGTCGTGCATTCATTTATATTTGTGCAGGTTGTACCATTTCCAGTGTATCCAGAATTACAAGTACAGGTGTAGGATCCATCTGTGTCGATACATGTAGCACTTGCATGACATGGGCTGCTGGTGGTGCATTCATTGATATTTGTGCAAATTGTATCGTTTCCAGCGTATCCAGAATTACAAGTACAGGTGTAGGATCCATCTGTGTCCATACATGTGGCACTTGCATGACATGGGCTGCCGGTCGTGCATTCATTTATATTTGTGCAGGTTGTACCATTTCCAGTGTATCCAGAATTACAAGTACAGGTGTAGGATCCATCTGTGTCGATACATGTAGCACTTGCATGACATGGGCTGCTGGTCGAGCATTCATCTATATTTGTGCACATTGTACCATTTCCAGTGTAGCCAGAATTACAAGTACAGGTGTAAGATCCATCTGTGTCCATACATGTAGCACTTGCATGACATCGGCTACTGGTAGTGCATTCATTGATATTTGTGCACATTGTACCATTTCCAGTGTATCCAGAATTACAAGTACACGTGTAGGATCCATCTGTGTCGATACATGTAGCACTTGCATGACATGGGCTGCTGGTCGAGCATTCATCTATATTTGTGCACATTGTACCATTTCCTGTGTAGCCAGAATTGCAGATACATGTGTAAGATCCATTTGTGTCCAGACACCAAGCATTCGCGTGACATGAGTTGTTTGTTAAGCATTCCTTCACAACACTGCACATAGTTCCATTTCCAGTGTTGCCAGAATTACAAGTACAGGTGTAGGATCCATCAGTGTCGATACATGTAGCATTTGCATGACATGGGGTCCTGTTCGAGCATTCATTCACATTAGTGCACATAGTGCCATTTCCAGTGTATCCAGAGTTACAAGTACAGGTGTAGGATCCTTCTGTGTCCATACATGTAGCACTTGCATGACATGGGCTGCTGTTAGTGCATTCATTGATATTTGTGCACATTGTACCATTTCCAGTGTATCCAGAAATACAAGTACAGGTGTAGGATCCATCTGTGTCCATACATGTAGCACTTGCATGACATCGGCTACTGGTAGTGCATTCATTGATATTTGTGCACATTGTACCATTTCCAGTGTATCCAGAATTACAAGTACACGTGTAGGATCCATCTGTGTCCATACATGTAGCACTTGCATGACATGGGCTGCTGGTAGTGCATTCATTTATATTTCTGCAAGTTGTACCATTTCCAGTGTATCCAGAATTACAAGTACACGTGTAGGATCCATCTGTGTCGATACATGTAGCACTTGCATGACATGGGCTGCTGGTCGAGCATTCATCTATATTTGTGCACATTGTACCATTTCCAGTGTAGCCAGAATTACAAGTACAGGTGTAAGATCCATCTGTGTCCATACATGTAGCACTTGCATGACATCGGCTACTGGTAGTGCATTCATTGATATTTGTGCACATTGTACCATTTCCAGTGTATCCAGAATTACAAGTACACGTGTAGGATCCTTCTGTGTCCATACATGTAGCACTTGCATGACATGGGCTGCTGTTAGTGCATTCATTGATATTTGTGCACATTGTACCATTTCCAGTGTATCCAGAATTACAAGTACAGGTGTAGGATCCATCTGTGTCCATACATGTAGCACTTGCATGACATGGGCTGCTGGTAGTGCATTCATTGATATTTTTGCACATTGTACCATTTCCAGTGTATCCAGAATTACAAGTACACGTGTAGGATCCATCTGTGTCCATACATGTGGCACTTGCATGACATGGGCTGCCTGTCGTGCATTCATTTATATTTGTGCAGTTTGTACCATTTCCAGTGTATCCAGAATTACAAGTACAGGTGTAGGATCCATCTGTGTCCATACATGTAGCACTTGCATGACATGGGCTGCTGGTAGTGCATTCATTGATATTTGTGCACATTGTACCATTTCCAGTGTATCCAGAATTACAAGTACACATGTAGGATCCATCTGTGTCCATACATGTGGCACTTGCATGACATGGGCTGCCGGTCGTGCATTCATTTATATTTGTGCAGGTTGTACCATTTCCAGTGTATCCAGAATTACAAGTACAGGTGTAGGATCCATCTGTGTCCATACATGTGGCACTTGCATGACATGGGCTGCCGGTCGTGCATTCATTTATATTTGTGCAGGTTGTACCATTTCCAGTGTATCCAGAATTACAAGTACAGGTGTAGGATCCATCTGTGTCGATACATGTAGCACTTGCATGACATGGGCTGCTGGTCGTGCATTCATTTATATTTGTGCACATTGTACCATTTCCACTGTATCCAGAATTACAAGTACAGGTGTAGGATCCATCTGTGTCCATACATGTGGCACTTGCATGACATCGGCTACTGGTAGTGCATTCATTGATATTTGTGCACATTGTACCATTTCCAGTGTATCCAGAATTACAAGTACAGGTGTAAGATCCATCTGTGTCCATACATGTAGCACTTGCATGACATCGGCTACTGGTAGTGCATTCATTGATATTTGTGCACATTGTACCATTTCCAGTGTATCCAGAATTACAAGTACACGTGTAGGATCCATCTGTGTCGATACATGTAGCACTTGCATGACATGGGCTGCTGGTCGAGCATTCATCTATATTTGTGCACATTGTACCATTTCCTGTGTAGCCAGAATTGCAGATACATGTGTATGATCCATTTGTGTCCAGACACCAAGCATTCGCGTGACATGAGTTGTTTGTTAAGCATTCCTTCACAACACTGCACATAGTTCCATTTCCAGTGTTGCCAGAATTACAAGTACAGGTGTAGGATCCATCAGTGTCGATACATGTAGCATTTGCATGACATGGGGTCCTGTTCGAGCATTCATTCACATTAGTGCACATAGTGCCATTTCCAGTGTATCCAGAGTTACAAGTACAGGTGTAGGATCCTTCTGTGTCCATACATGTAGCACTTGCATGACATGGGCTGCTGTTAGTGCATTCATTGATATTTGTGCACATTGTACCATTTCCAGTGTATCCAGAATTACAAGTACAGGTGTAGGATCCATCTGTGTCGATACATGTAGCACTTGCATGACATGGGCTACTGGTAGTGCATTCATTGATATTTGTGCACATTGTACCATTTCCAGCGTATCCAGAATTACAAGTACAGGTGTAGGATCCATCTGTGTCCATACATGTGGCACTTGCATGACATGGGCTGCCGGTCGTGCATTCATTTATATTTGTGCAGGTTGTACCATTTCCAGTGTATCCAGAATTACAAGTACAGGTGTAGGATCCATCTGTGTCGATACATGTAGCACTTGCATGACATGGGCTACTGGTCGTGCATTCATTTATATTTGTGCACATTGTACCATTTCCACTGTATCCCGAATTACAAGTACAGGTGTAGGATGCATCTGTGTCCATACATGTAGCACTTGCATGACATGGGCTGCTGGTAGTGCATTCATTTATATTTCTGCAAGTTGTACCATTTCCAGTGTATCCAGAATTACAAGTACACGTGTAGGATCCATCTGTGTCGATACATGTAGCACTTGCATGACATGGGCTGCTGGTAGTGCATTCATTGATATTTGTGCACATTGTACCATTTCCAGTGTATCCAGAATTACAAGTACACGTGTAGGATCCATCTGTGTCGATACATGTAGCACTTGCATGACATGGGCTGCTGGTCGAGCATTCATCTATATTTGTGCACATTGTACCATTTCCTGTGTAGCCGGAATTGCAGATACATGTGTATGATCCATTTGTGTCCAGACACCAAGCATTCGCGTGACATGAGTTGTTGGTTAAGCATTCCTTCACAACACTGCACATAGTTCCATTTCCAGTGTAGCCAGAATTACAAGTACAGGTGTAGGATCCTTCTGTGTCCATACATGTAGCACTTGCATGACATGGGCTGCTGTTAGCGCATTCATTGATATTTGTGCACATTGTACCATTTCCACTGTATCCAGAATTACAAGTACAGGTGTAGGATCCATCTGTGTCGATACATGTAGCACTTGCATGACATGGGCTGCTGGTCGAGCATTCATCTATATTTGTGCACATTGTACCATTTCCAGTGTAGCCAGAATTACAAGTACAGGTGTAAGATCCATCTGTGTCCATACATGTAGCACTTGCATGACATCGGCTACTGGTAGTGCATTCATTGATATTTGTGCACATTGTACCATTTCCAGTGTATCCAGAATTACAAGTACACGTGTAGGATCCATCTGTGTCCATACATGTAGCACTTGCATGACATGGGCTGCTGGTAGTGCATTCATTTATATTTCTGCAAGTTGTACCATTTCCAGTGTATCCAGAATTACAAGTACACGTGTAGGATCCATCTGTGTCGATACATGTAGCACTTGCATGACATGGGCTGCTGGTAGTGCATTCATTGATATTTGTGCACATTGTACCATTTCCAGTGTATCCAGAATTACAAGTACACGTGTAGGATCCATCTGTGTCGATACATGTAGCACTTGCATGACATGGGCTGCTGGTCGAGCATTCATCTATATTTGTGCACATTGTACCATTTCCTGTGTAGCCAGAATTGCAGATACATGTGTATGATCCATTTGTGTCCAGACACCAAGCATTCGCGTGACATGAGTTGTTGGTTAAGCATTCCTTCACAACACTGCACATAGTTCCATTTCCAGTGTAGCCAGAATTACAAGTACAGGTGTAGGATCCATCAGTGTCGACACATGTAGCATTTGCATGACATGGGGTCCTGCTCGAGCATTCATTCACATTAGTGCACATAGTGCCATTTCCAGTGTATCCAGAGTTACAAGTACAGGTGTAGGATCCTTCTGTGTCCATACATGTAGCACTTGCATGACATGGGCTGCTGTTAGTGCATTCATTGATATTTGTGCACATTGTACCATTTCCAGTGTATCCAGAATTACAAGTACAGGTGTAGGATCCATCTGTGTCCATACATGTAGCACTTGCATGACATGGGCTGCTGGTAGTGCATTCATTGATATTTGTGCACATTGTACCATTTCCAGTGTATCCAGAATTACAGGTACAAGTGTAGGATCCATCTGTGTCGATACATGTGGCACTTGCATGACATGGGCTGCCGGTCGTGCATTCATTTATATTTGTGCAGGTTGTACCATTTCCAGTGTATCCAGAATTGCAAGTACAGGTGTAGGATCCATCTGTGTCCATACATGTAGCAATTGCATGACATGGGCTGCTGGTAGTGCATTCATTGATATTTGTGCACATTGTACCATTTCCACTGTATCCAGAATTACAAGTACAGGTGTAGGATCCATCTGTGTCCATACATGTAGCACTTGCATGACATGGGCTGCTGGTAGTGCATTCATTTATATTTGTGCACTTTGTACCATTTCCAGTGTATCCAGAATTACAAGTACACGTGTAGGATCCATCTGTGTCGATACATGTAGCACTTGCATGACATGGGCTGCTGGTAGTGCATTCATTGATATTTGTGCACATTGTACCATTTCCAGTGTATCCAGAATTACAAGTACACGTGTAGGATCCATCTGTGTCGATACATGTAGCACTTGCATGACATGGGCTGCTGGTCGAGCATTCATCTATATTTGTGCACATTGTACCATTTCCTGTGTAGCCAGAATTGCAGATACATGTGTATGATCCATTTGTGTCCAGACACCAAGCATTGCGTGACATGAGTTGTTGGTTAGCATTCCTTCACACACTGCACATAGTCCATTTCCAGTGTAGCCAGAATTACAAGTACAGGTGTAGGATCCATCAGTGTCGACACATGTAGCATTTGCATGACATGGGGTCCTGTTCGAGCATTCATTCACATTAGTGCACATAGTGCCATTTCCAGTGTATCCAGAGTTACAAGTACAGGTGTAGGATCCTTCTGTGTCCATACATGTAGCACTTGCATGACATGGGCTGCTGTAGTGCATTCATTGATATTTGTGCACATTGTACCATTTCCAGTGTATCCAGAATTACAAGTACAGGTGTAGGATCCATCTGTGTCGATACATGTAGCACTTGCATGACATGGGCTACTGGTAGTGCATTCATTGATATTTGTGCACATTGTACCATTTCCAGTGTATCCAGAATTACAGGTACAAGTGTAGGATCCATCTGTGTCGATACATGTAGCACTTGCATGACATGGGCTGCTGGTCGAGCATTCATCTATATTTGTGCACATTGTACCATTTCCAGTGTATCCAGAATTACAGTACAGGTGTAGGATCCATCTGTGTCGATACATGTAGCACTTGCATGACATGGGCTGCTGGTCGAGCATTCATCTATATTTGTGCACATTGTACCATTTCCAGTGTATCCAGCATTACAAGTACAGGTATAGGATCCATCTGTGTCCATACATGTGGCACTTGCATGACATGGGCTGCTGGTCGAGCATTCATTGATATTTGTGCACATTGTACCATTTCCAGTGTATCCAGAATTACAAGTACACGTGTAGGATGCATCTGTGTCCATACATGTAGCACTTGCATGACATGGGCTGCTGGTAGTGCATTCATTGATATTTGTGCACATTGTACCATTTCCAGTGTATCCAGAATTACAAGTACAGGTGTAGGATCCATCTGTGTCGATACATGTAGCACTTGCATGACATGGGCTGCTGGTAGTGCATTCATTGATATTTGTGCACATTGTACCATTTCCAGTGTATCCAGAATTACAAGTACACGTGTAGGATCCATCTGTGTCGATACATGTAGCACTTGCATGACATGGGCTGCTGGTCGAGCATTCATTATATTTGTGCACATTGTACCATTTCCTGTGTAGCCGAATTCAATACAGTGTATGATCCATTGTGTCGACACAGCATTGCTGACATGGTTGTGTTGCATTCTTCAATGCACATAGTTCATTTCCAGTGTATCCAGAATTACAAGTACAGGTGTAGGATCCATCTGTGTCGATACATGTAGCACTTGCATGACATGGGCTGCTGGTAGTGCATTCATTGATATTTGTGCACATTGTACCATTTCCAGTGTATCCAGAATTACAAGTACAGGTGTAGGATCCATCTGTGTCGATACATGTAGCACTTGCATGACATGGGCTGCTGGTCGTGCATTCATTATATTTGTGCACATTGTACCATTTCCAGTGTATCCAGAATTACAAGTACAGGTGTAGGATCCATCTGTGTCGATACATGTAGCACTTGCATGACATGGGCTGCTGGTCGTGCATTCATTTATATTTGTGCACATTGTACATTTCCAGTGTATCCAGAATTACAAGTACAGGTGTAGGATCCATCTGTGTCGATACATGTAGCACTTGCATGACATGGGCTGCTGGTGTGCATTCATTTATATTTGTGCACATTGTACCATTTCCAGTGTATCCAGAATTACAAGTACAGGTGTAGGATCCATCTGTGTCATACATGTAGCACTTGCATGACATGGGCTGCTGGTAGTGCATTCATTTATATTTGTGCACATTGTACCATTTCCAGTGTATCCAGAATTACAAGTACAGGTGTAGGATCCATCTGTGTCGATACATGTAGCACTTGCATGACATGGGCTGCTGGTCGTGCATTCATTTATATTTGTGCACATTGTACCATTTCCAGTGTATCCAGAATTACAAGTACAGGTGTAGGATCCATCTGTGTCGATACATGTAGCACTTGCATGACATGGGCTGCTGGTCGTGCATTCATTTATATTTGTGCACATTGTACCATTTCCAGTGTATCCAGAATTACAAGTACAGGTGTAGGATCCATCTGTGTCGATACATGTAGCACTTGCATGACATGGGCTGCTGGTCGTGCATTCATTTATATTTGTGCACATTGTACCATTTCCAGTGTATCCAGAATTACAAGTACAGGTGTAGGATCCATCTGTGTCGATACATGTAGCACTTGCATGACATGGGCTGCTGGTCGTGCATTCATTTATATTTGTGCACATTGTACCATTTCCAGTGTATCCAGAATTACAAGTACAGGTGTAGGATCCATCTGTGTCGATACATGTAGCACTTGCATGACATGGGCTGCTGGTCGTGCATTCATTTATATTTGTGCACATTGTACCATTTCCAGTGTATCCAGAATTACAAGTACAGGTGTAGGATCCATCTGTGTCGATACATGTAGCACTTGCATGACATGGGCTGCTGGTCGTGCATTCATTTATATTTGTGCACATTGTACCATTTCCAGTGTATCCAGAATTACAAGTACAGGTGTAGGATCCATCTGTGTCGATACATGTAGCACTTGCATGACATGGGCTGCTGGTCGTGCATTCATTTATATTTGTGCACATTGTACCATTTCCAGTGTATCCAGAATTACAAGTACAGGTGTAGGATCCATCTGTGTCGATACATGTAGCACTTGCATGACATGGGCTGCTGGTAGTGCATTCATTTATATTTGTGCACATTGTACCATTTCCAGTGTATCCAGAATTACAAGTACAGGTGTAGGATCCATCTGTGTCGATACATGTAGCACTTGCATGACATGGGCTGCTGTGTGCATTCATTTATATTTGTGCACATTGTACCATTTCCAGTGTATCCAGAATTACAAGTACAGGTGTAGGATCCATCTGTGTCGATACATGTAGCACTTGCATGACATGGGCTGCTGGTCGTGCATTCATTTATATTTGTGCACATTGTACCATTTCCAGTGTATCCAGAATTACAAGTACAGGTGTAGGATCCATCTGTGTCGATACATGTAGCACTTGCATGACATGGGCTGCTGGTCGTGCATTCATTTATATTTGTGCACATTGTACCATTTCCAGTGTATCCAGAATTACAAGTACAGGTGTAGGATCCATCTGTGTCGATACATGTAGCACTTGCATGACATGGGCTGCTGGTCGTGCATTCATTTATATTTGTGCACATTGTACCATTTCCAGTGTATCCAGAATTACAAGTACAGGTGTAGGATCCATCTGTGTCGATACATGTAGCACTTGCATGACATGGGCTGCTGGTGTGCATTCATTTATATTTGTGCACATTGTACCATTTCCACTGTATCCAGAATTACAAGTACAGGTGTAGGATCCATCTGTGTCGATACATGTAGCACTTGCATGACATGGGCTGCTGGTCGTGCATTCATTATATTTGTGCACATTGTACCATTTCCAGTGTATCCAGAATTACAAGTACAGGTGTAGGATCCATCTGTGTCGATACATGTAGCACTTGCATGACATGGGCTGCTGTCGTGCATTCATTATATTTGTGCACATTGTACCATTTCCAGTGTATCCAGAATTACAAGTACAGGTGTAGGATCCATCTGTGTCGATACATGTAGCACTTGCATGACATGGGCTGCTGGTCGTGCATTCATTTATATTTGTGCACATTGTACCATTTCCAGTGTATCCAGAATTACAAGTACAGGTGTAGGATCCATCTGTGTCGATACATGTAGCACTTGCATGACATGGGCTGCTGTCGTGCATTCATTTATATTTGTGCACATTGTACCATTTCCAGTGTATCCAGAATTACAAGTACAGGTGTAGGATCCATCTGTGTCGATACATGTAGCACTTGCATGACATGGGCTGCTGGTCGTGCATTCATTTATATTTGTGCACATTGTACCATTTCCAGTGTATCCAGAATTACAAGTACAGGTGTAGGATCCATCTGTGTCGATACATGTAGCACTTGCATGACATGGGCTGCTGGTCGTGCATTCATTTATATTTGTGCACATTGTACCATTTCCAGTGTATCCAGAATTACAAGTACAGGTGTAGGATCCATCTGTGTCGATACATGTAGCACTTGCATGACATGGGCTGCTGGTCGTGCATTCATTTATATTTGTGCACATTGTACCATTTCCAGTGTATCCAGAATTACAAGTACAGGTGTAGGATCCATCTGTGTCGATACATGTAGCACTTGCATGACATGGGCTGCTGGTCGTGCATTCATTTATATTTGTGCACATTGTACCATTTCCAGTGTATCCAGAATTACAAGTACAGGTGTAGGATCCATCTGTGTCGATACATGTAGCACTTGCATGACATGGGCTGCTGGTGTGCATTCATTTATATTTGTGCACATTGTACCATTTCCAGTGTATCCAGAATTACAAGTACAGGTGTAGGATCCATCTGTGTCGATACATGTAGCACTTGCATGACATGGGCTGCTGGTCGTGCATTCATTTATATTTGTGCACATTGTACCATTTCCAGTGTATCCAGAATTACAAGTACAGGTGTAGGATCCATCTGTGTCGATACATGTAGCACTTGCATGACATGGGCTGCTGGTCGTGCATTCATTTATATTTGTGCACATTGTACCATTTCCAGTGTATCCAGAATTACAAGTACAGGTGTAGGATCCATCTGTGTCGATACATGTAGCACTTGCATGACATGGGCTGCTGGTCGTGCATTCATTTATATTTGTGCACATTGTACCATTTCCAGTGTATCCAGAATTACAAGTACAGGTGTAGGATCCATCTGTGTCGATACATGTAGCACTTGCATGACATGGGCTGCTGGTCGTGCATTCATTTATATTTGTGCACATTGTACCATTTCCAGTGTATCCAGAATTACAAGTACAGGTGTAGGATCCATCTGTGTCGATACATGTAGCACTTGCATGACATGGGCTGCTGGTCGTGCATTCATTTATATTTGTGCACATTGTACCATTTCCAGTGTATCCAGAATTACAAGTACAGGTGTAGGATCCATCTGTGTCGATACATGTAGCACTTGCATGACATGGGCTGCTGGTCGTGCATTCATTTATATTTGTGCACATTGTACCATTTCCAGTGTATCCAGAATTACAAGTACAGGTGTAGGATCCATCTGTGTCGATACATGTAGCACTTGCATGACATGGGCTGCTGGTCGTGCATTCATTTATATTTGTGCACATTGTACCATTTCCAGTGTATCCAGAATTACAAGTACAGGTGTAGGATCCATCTGTGTCGATACATGTAGCACTTGCATGACATGGGCTGCTGGTCGTGCATTCATTTATATTTGTGCACATTGTACCATTTCCAGTGTATCCAGAATTACAAGTACAGGTGTAGGATCCATCTGTGTCGATACATGTAGCACTTGCATGACATGGGCTGCTGGTCGTGCATTCATTTATATTTGTGCACATTGTACCATTTCCAGTGTATCCAGAATTACAAGTACAGGTGTAGGATCCATCTGTGTCGATACATGTAGCACTTGCATGACATGGGCTGCTGGTCGTGCATTCATTTATATTTGTGCACATTGTACCATTTCCAGTGTATCCAGAATTACAAGTACAGGTGTAGGATCCATCTGTGTCGATACATGTAGCACTTGCATGACATGGGCTGCTGGTCGTGCATTCATTTATATTTGTGCACATTGTACCATTTCCAGTGTATCCAGAATTACAAGTACAGGTGTAGGATCCATCTGTGTCGATACATGTAGCACTTGCATGACATGGGCTGCTGGTCGTGCATTCATTTATATTTGTGCACATTGTACCATTTCCAGTGTATCCAGAATTACAAGTACAGGTGTAGGATCCATCTGTGTCGATACATGTAGCACTTGCATGACATGGGCTGCTGGTCGTGCATTCATTTATATTTGTGCACATTGTACCATTTCCAGTGTATCCAGAATTACAAGTACAGGTGTAGGATCCATCTGTGTCGATACATGTAGCACTTGCATGACATGGGCTGCTGGTCGTGCATTCATTTATATTTGTGCACATTGTACCATTTCCACTGTATCCAGAATTACAAGTACAGGTGTAGGATCCATCTGTGTCGATACATGTAGCACTTGCATGACATGGGCTGCTGGTCGTGCATTCATTTATATTTGTGCACATTGTACCATTTCCAGTGTATCCAGAATTACAAGTACAGGTGTAGGATCCATCTGTGTCGATACATGTAGCACTTGCATGACATGGGCTGCTGGTAGTGCATTCATTTATATTTGTGCACATTGTACCATTTCCAGTGTATCCAGAATTACAAGTACAGGTGTAGGATCCATCTGTGTCGATACATGTAGCACTTGCATGACATGGGCTGCTGGTCGTGCATTCATTTATATTTGTGCACATTGTACCATTTCCAGTGTATCCAGAATTACAAGTACAGGTGTAGGATCCATCTGTGTCGATACATGTAGCACTTGCATGACATGGGCTGCTGGTCGTGCATTCATTTATATTTGTGCACATTGTACCATTTCCAGTGTATCCAGAATTACAAGTACAGGTGTAGGATCCATCTGTGTCGATACATGTAGCACTTGCATGACATGGGCTGCTGGTAGTGCATTCATTTATATTTGTGCACATTGTACCATTTCCAGTGTATCCAGAATTACAAGTACAGGTGTAGGATCCATCTGTGTCGATACATGTAGCACTTGCATGACATGGGCTGCTGGTCGTGCATTCATTTATATTTGTGCACATTGTACCATTTCCAGTGTATCCAGAATTACAAGTACAGGTGTAGGATCCATCTGTGTCGATACATGTAGCACTTGCATGACATGGGCTGCTGGTAGTGCATTCATTTATATTTGTGCACATTGTACCATTTCCAGTGTATCCAGAATTACAAGTACAGGTGTAGGATCCATCTGTGTCGATACATGTAGCACTTGCATGACATGGGCTGCTTGTAGTGCATTCATTTATATTTGTGCACATTGTACCATTTCCAGTGTATCCAGACATACAGGTACAGGTGTAGGATCCATCTGTGTCGATACATGTAGCACTTGCATGACATGGGCTGCTGGTCGTGCATTCATTTATATTTGTGCACATTGTACCATTTCCAGTGTATCCAGAATTACAAGTACAGGTGTAGGATCCATCTGTGTCGATACATGTAGCACTTGCATGACATGGGCTGCTGGTCGTGCATTCATTTATATTTGTGCACATTGTACCATTTCCAGTGTATCCAGAATTACAAGTACAGGTGTAGGATCCATCTGTGTCGATACATGTAGCACTTGCATGACATGGGCTACTGGTCGTGCATTCATTTATATTTGTGCACATTGTACCATTTCCACTGTATCCAGAATTACAAGTACAGGTGTAGGATCCATCTGTGTCGATACATGTAGCACTTGCATGACATGGGCTGCTGGTCGTGCATTCATTTATATTTGTGCACATTGTACCATTTCCAGTGTATCCAGAATTACAAGTACAGGTGTAGGATCCATCTGTGTCGATACATGTAGCACTTGCATGACATGGGCTGCTGGTCGTGCATTCATTTATATTTGTGCACATTGTACCATTTCCAGTGTATCCAGAATTACAAGTACAGGTGTAGGATCCATCTGTGTCGATACATGTAGCACTTGCATGACATGGGCTGCTGGTCGTGCATTCATTTATATTTGTGCACATTGTACCATTTCCAGTGTATCCAGAATTACAAGTACAGGTGTAGGATCCATCTGTGTCGATACATGTAGCACTTGCATGACATGGGCTGCTGGTCGTGCATTCATTTATATTTGTGCACATTGTACCATTTCCAGTGTATCCAGAATTACAAGTACAGGTGTAGGATCCATCTGTGTCGATACATGTAGCACTTGCATGACATGGGCTGCTGGTCGTGCATTCATTTATATTTGTGCACATTGTACCATTTCCAGTGTATCCAGAATTACAAGTACAGGTGTAGGATCCATCTGTGTCGATACATGTAGCACTTGCATGACATGGGCTGCTGGTCGTGCATTCATTTATATTTGTGCACATTGTACCATTTCCAGTGTATCCAGAATTACAAGTACAGGTGTAGGATCCATCTGTGTCGATACATGTAGCACTTGCATGACATGGGCTGCTGGTCGTGCATTCATTTATATTTGTGCACATTGTACCATTTCCAGTGTATCCAGAATTACAAGTACAGGTGTAGGATCCATCTGTGTCGATACATGTAGCACTTGCATGACATGGGCTGCTGGTAGTGCATTCATTTATATTTGTGCACATTGTACCATTTCCAGTGTATCCAGAATTACAAGTACAGGTGTAGGATCCATCTGTGTCGATACATGTAGCACTTGCATGACATGGGCTGCTGGTCGTGCATTCATTTATATTTGTGCACATTGTACCATTTCCAGTGTATCCAGAATTACAAGTACAGGTGTAGGATCCATCTGTGTCGATACATGTAGCACTTGCATGACATGGGCTGCTGGTCGTGCATTCATTTATATTTGTGCACATTGTACCATTTCCAGTGTATCCAGAATTACAAGTACAGGTGTAGGATCCATCTGTGTCGATACATGTAGCACTTGCATGACATGGGCTGCTGGTGTGCATTCATTTATATTTGTGCACATTGTACCATTTCCAGTGTATCCAGAATTACAAGTACAGGTGTAGGATCCATCTGTGTCGATACATGTAGCACTTGCATGACATGGGCTGCTGGTCGTGCATTCATTTATATTTGTGCACATTGTACCATTTCCAGTGTATCCAGAATTACAAGTACAGGTGTAGGATCCATCTGTGTCGATACATGTAGCACTTGCATGACATGGGCTGCTGGTCGTGCATTCATTTATATTTGTGCACATTGTACCATTTCCAGTGTATCCAGAATTACAAGTACAGGTGTAGGATCCATCTGTGTCGATACATGTAGCACTTGCATGACATGGGCTGCTGGTCGTGCATTCATTTATATTTGTGCACATTGTACCATTTCCAGTGTATCCAGAATTACAAGTACAGGTGTAGGATCCATCTGTGTCGATACATGTAGCACTTGCATGACATGGGCTGCTGGTCGTGCATTCATTATATTTGTGCACATTGTACCATTTCCAGTGTATCCAGAATTACAAGTACAGGTGTAGGATCCATCTGTGTCGATACATGTAGCACTTGCATGACATGGGCTGCTGGTGTGCATTCATTTATATTTGTGCACATTGTACCATTTCCAGTGTATCCAGAATTACAAGTACAGGTGTAGGATCCATCTGTGTCGATACATGTAGCACTTGCATGACATGGGCTGCTGGTCGTGCATTCATTTATATTTGTGCACATTGTACCATTTCCAGTGTATCCAGAATTACAAGTACAGGTGTAGGATCCATCTGTGTCGATACATGTAGCACTTGCATGACATGGGCTGCTGGTAGTGCATTCATTATATTTGTGCACATTGTACCATTTCCACTGTATCCAGAATTACAAGTACAGGTGTAGGATCCATCTGTGTCGATACATGTAGCACTTGCATGACATGGGCTGCTTGTAGTGCATTCATTTATATTTGTGCACATTGTACCATTTCCACTGTATCCAGAATTACAAGTACAGGTGTAGGATCCATCTGTGTCGATACATGTAGCACTTGCATGACATGGGCTGCTGGTCGTGCATTCATTTATATTTGTGCACATTGTACCATTTCCAGTGTATCCAGAATTACAAGTACAGGTGTAGGATCCATCTGTGTCGATACATGTAGCACTTGCATGACATGGGCTGCTGGTAGTGCATTCATTATATTTGTGCACATTGTACCATTTCCAGTGTATCCAGAATTACAAGTACAGGTGTAGGATCCATCTGTGTCGATACATGTAGCACTTGCATGACATGGGCTGCTTGTAGTGCATTCATTTATATTTGTGCACATTGTACCATTTCCAGTGTATCCAGAATTACAAGTACAGGTGTAGGATCCATCTGTGTCGATACATGTAGCACTTGCATGACATGGGCTGCTGGTCGTGCATTCATTATATTTGTGCACATTGTACCATTTCCAGTGTATCCAGAATTACAAGTACAGGTGTAGGATCCATCTGTGTCGATACATGTAGCACTTGCATGACATGGGCTGCTGGTCGTGCATTCATTTATATTTGTGCACATTGTACCATTTCCACTGTATCCAGAATTACAAGTACAGGTGTAGGATCCATCTGTGTCGATACATGTAGCACTTGCATGACATGGGCTGCTGGTAGTGCATTCATTATATTTGTGCACATTGTACCATTTCCAGTGTATCCAGAATTACAAGTACAGGTGTAGGATCCATCTGTGTCGATACATGTAGCACTTGCATGACATGGGCTGCTGGTAGTGCATTCATTATATTTGTGCACATTGTACCATTTCCAGTGTATCCAGAATTACAAGTACAGGTGTAGGATCCATCTGTGTCGATACATGTAGCACTTGCATGACATGGGCTGCTGGTCGTGCATTCATTTATATTTGTGCACATTGTACCATTTCCAGTGTATCCAGAATTACAAGTACAGGTGTAGGATCCATCTGTGTCGATACATGTAGCACTTGCATGACATGGGCTGCTGGTGTGCATTCATTATATTTGTGCACATTGTACCATTTCCAGTGTATCCAGAATTACAAGTACAGGTGTAGGATCCATCTGTGTCGATACATGTAGCACTTGCATGACATGGGCTGCTGGTAGTGCATTCATTATATTTGTGCACATTGTACCATTTCCAGTGTATCCAGAATTACAAGTACAGGTGTAGGATCCATCTGTGTCGATACATGTAGCACTTGCATGACATGGGCTGCTGGTAGTGCATTCATTATATTTGTGCACATTGTACCATTTCCAGTGTATCCAGAATTACAAGTACAGGTGTAGGATCCATCTGTGTCGATACATGTAGCACTTGCATGACATGGGCTGCTGGTAGTGCATTCATTCATATTAGTGCACATGTTCCATTCCAGTGTATCCAGAATTACAAGTACAGGTGTAGGATCCATCTGTGTCGATACATGTAGCACTTGCATGACATGGGCTGCTGGTAGTGCATTCATTAATATTTGTGCACATTGTACCATTTCCCGTGTATCCAGAGTCACAAGTACAGGTGTAGGATCCATCTGTGTCGATACATGTAGCACTTGCATGACATGGGCTGCTGGTAGTGCATTCATTATATTGTGCACATTGTACCATTTCCACGTATCCAGAATTACAAGTACAGGTGTAGGATCCATCTGTGTCGATACATGTAGCACTTGCATGACATGGGCTGCTGTAGTGCATTCATTATATTTGTGCACATTGTACCATTTCCAGTGTATCCAGAATTACAAGTACAGGTGTAGGATCCATCTGTGTCGATACATGTAGCACTTGCATGACATGGGCTGCTGGTCGTGCATTCATTGATATTTGTGCACATTGTACCATTTCCAGTGTATCCAGAATTACAAGTACAGGTGTAGGATCCATCAGTGTCGATACATGTAGCACTTGCTTGACATGGGCTGCTGGTAGTGCATTCATTGATATTTGTGCACATTGTACCATTTCCGGTGTATCCAGAATTACAGGTACAGGTGTAGGATCCATCTGTGTCGATACATGTAGCACTTGCTTGACATGGGCTGCTGGTAGTGCATTCATTCACATTAGTGCACATAGTTCCATTCCCAGTGTATCCAGAATTACAAGTACAGGTGTAGGATCCATCTGTGTCGATACATGTAGCATTTGCATGACATGGGCTGCTGTTCGAGCATTCATTCACATTAGTGCACATAGTTCCATTCCCAGTGTATCCAGAATTGCAAGTACAGGTGTAGGATCCATCTATGTCGATACATGTAGCACTTGCATGACATGGGCTGCTTGTAGTGCACTCATTGATATTTGTGCACATTGTACCATTTCCAGCGTATCCAGAATTACAAGTACAGGTGTAGGATCCATCTGCGTCGATACATGTAGCACTTGCATGACATGGGCTGCTGGTAGTGCATTCATTCACATTAGTGCACATAGTTCCATTTCCAACGTATCCAGAATTACAGGTACAGGTGTAGGATCCATCTGTGTCGATACATGTAGCACTTGCATGACATGGGCTGCTGGTCGTGCATTCATTGATATTTGTGCACATTGTACCATTTCCAGTGTATCCAGAATTACAAGTACAGGTGTAGGATCCATCAGTGTCTATACATGTAGCACTTGCTTGACATGGGCTGCTGGTAGTGCATTCATTGATATTTGTGCACATTGTACCATTTCCGGTGTATCCAGAATTACAGGTACAGGTGTAGGATCCATGTGTGTCGATACATGTAGCACTTGCTTGACATGGGCTGCTGGTAGTGCATTCATTCACATTAGTGCACATAGTTCCATTCCCAGTGTAGCCCGAATTACAAGTACAGGTGTAGGATCCATCTGTGTCGATACATGTAGCATTTGCATGACATGGGTTGCTGTTCGAGCATTCATTCACATTAGTGCACATAGTTCCATTTCCAGCGTATCCAGAATTACAAGTACAGGTGTAGGATCCATCTGTGTCGATACATGTAGCACTAGCATGACATGGGCTGCTTGTGGTGCACTCATTGACATTTGTGCACATTGTACCGTTTCCAACGTATCCAGAATTACAAGTACAGGTGTAGGATCCATCTGTGTCGATACATGTAGCACTTGCATGACATGGGCTGCTTGTGGTGCACTCATTGATATTTGTGCACATTGTACCATTTCCAACGTATCCAGAATTACAGGTACAGGTGTAGGATCCATCTGTGTCGATACATGTAGCACTTGCATGACAGGGGCTGCTGGTAGTGCATTCATTGATATTTGTGCACATTGTACCATTTCCAGTGTATCCAGAATTACAAGTACAGATGTAGGATCCATCTGTGTCGATACATGTAGCACTTGCATGACATGGGCTGCTGGTAGTGCATTCATTGATATTTGTGCACATTGTACCGTTTCCAACGTATCCAGAATTACAAGTACAGGTGTAGGATCCATCTGTGTCGATACATGTAGCACTTGCATGACATGGGCTGCTTGTGGTGCACTCATTGATATTTGTGCACATTGTACCATTTCCAACGTATCCAGAATTACAGGTACAGGTGTAGGATCCATCTGTGTCGATACATGTAGCACTTGCATGACATGGGCTGCTGGTAGTGCATTCATTGATATTTCTGCACATTGTACCATTTTCAGTGTATCCAGAATTACAAGTACAGGTGTAGGATCCATCTGTGTCAATACATGTAGCACTTGCATGACATGGGCTGCTGGTAGTGCATTCATTGACATTTGTGCACATTCTACCATTTCCAACGTATCCCGAATTACAGGTACAGGTGTAGGATCCATCTGTGTCGATACATGTAGCACTTGCATGACATGGGCTGTTGGTAGTGCATTCATTCACATTAGTGCACATAGTTTTATTCCCAGTGTAGCCCGAATTACAAGTACAGGTGTAGGATCCATCTGTGTCGATACATGTAGCATTTGCATGACATGGGCTGCTTGTAGTGCACTCATTGATATTTGTGCACATTGTACCATTTCCAGCGTATCCAGAAATACAAGAACAGGTGTAGGATCCATCTGTGTCGATACATGTAGCACTTGCATGACATGGGCTGCTTGTAGTGCACTCATTGATATTTGTGCACATTGTACCATTTCCAGCGTATCCAGAATTACAAGTACAGGTGTAGGATCCATCTGTGTCGATACATGTAGCACTTGCATGACATGGGCTGCTGGTAGTGCATTCATCGATATTTGTGCACATTGTACCATTTCCAGTGTATCCAGAATTACAAGTACAGGTGTAGGATCCATCAGTGTCGATACATGTAGCACTTGTATGACATGGGCTGCTGGTAGTGCATTCATTGATATTTGTGCACATAGTTCCATTCCCAGTGTAGCCAGAATTACAAGTACAGGTGTAGGATCCATCTGTGTCGATACATGTAGCACTTGCATGACATGGGCTGCTGGTAGTGCATTCATTCACATTAGTGCACATAGTTCCATTCCCAGTGTAGCCCGAATTACAAGTACAGGTGTAGGATCCATCTGTGTCGATACATGTAGCACTTGCAGGACATGGGCTGCTTGTAGTGCACTCATTGATATTTGTGCACATTGTACCATTTCCAGCGTATCCAGAATTACAAGTACAGGTGTAGGATCCATCTGTGTCGATACAAGTAGCACTTGCATGACATGGGCTGCTTGTAGTGCACTCATTGATATTTGTGCACATTGTACCATTTCCAGCGTATCCAGAATTACAAGTACAGGTGTAGGATCCATCTGTGTCGATACATGTAGCACTTGCATGACATGGGCTGCTGGTAGTGCATTCATCGATATTTGTGCACATTGTACCATTTCCAGTGTATCCAGAATTACAAGTACAGGTGTAGGATCCATCAGTGTCGATACATGTAGCACTTGCATGACATGGGCTGCTGGTAGTGCATTCATTGATATTTGTGCACATAGTTCCATTCCCAGTGTAGCCAGAATTACAAGTACAGGTGTAGGATCCATCTGTGTCGATACATGTAGCACTTGCATGACATCGGCTGCTTGTTGAACATTCATTAATATTTGTGCACATTTTGCCATTTCCAGTATAGCCAGGCCTGCAACTGCAGGTGTATGATCCTTCTGTGTCCAGACAGGTAGCACTTGCATGACATGGGCTGCTGGTAGTGCATTCATCAATATTTGTGCACACCGTACCATTTCCAGTATACCCTGCGTGACAGGTGCAAGTATAAGACCCTGGAGTATCAGAACATTTTGAGTTAGTAGAACACGGATTTTGATCACATTCGTTTATGTTTGTGCATGTTATTCCTATTCCTGTGTAGCCAGAGTTGCAAGTACAGAGAAATGACCCTTGTGTGTCTGTGCATTCAGCATTAACATCACATGGCAGATAACTACATTCATTGAGGTTCATGCACACCATTCCATTCCCTGAATAGCCTATGTTACATTGACAGTAAAAGCTCCCTGGTATGTCTATGCAGGCTGCATTGGCATCGCATGGACTTGTTAAGCATTCATCAATATTTGTGCACGTTGTTCCATCTCCCGTGTAGCCTATATTGCATACGCATGAAGTTGTACCCCCAACGGTAGTACAAGCTGCATATTGATGACATGTTTGTGAGCCACAGGTTTGTCCTGTATATAGAAAGTATATAATATATGCTTTAGAAATAGTAGTTTGCAGAAGAATCGTTTCTAATTTTAAATGACGTGGAGAGGTTGACGGCATAAAATTGGAAATATTAACTAATCCCCCTCCCAGGCCCTAAAATTGCGTGTCCTCGGGTATCTTTAAATAATCTTTGGGGGAGACTATCGTTGATAAAGTCCAAATAGATCGATATTATCAATAATATAATAAATGCTTTGTAATCTTGGGACATAGATTTGTTGTTATATTACTTTCCTGAAGATGAGACAAGCCTTGTAGTAGGATTACTTTTTAGTTGTGTGTTAAACACAGCTAATAAAAAAGATATGAACTTCAAAGGCTCGTTGTAGAGACACTTATTTTAATCTGCAACTAGTAGAAGATATATAAATTGTATTCACCTTCTGCCAGGGCCTCTTTTAAGGAATCAGAGCTGGGGGGGGCAAATTTTAAAAAGGGGACCTCAGTTTTACTGAAGGAAAAAATTTTTTTCAGCAACTGCCAAAATAATGATGCAGGCGAGTCAAAAATTATGGTAGAAAAGAGTGTTTTAAGACTGATAACTTTACTTTTAACAAAATTTAAACTGAAAAAAAAACGAAGAATTATTTCAACCAAAGAACTTTTTAACGAAGTCTCTTTCACAATATGAGTCAATTTTTGGCAAATTCATTCTGCGGTCCTTCATTGTAAGAAAAGTTTGAACTGCTGCATCATTATTTAGTTTTCGTTGTTTCTCAAGCTTTCTCTTTTCAGCATAAGGCATCCTTGCAAATATTATCACTGATAATACTGATAATTGATTGATCTACTGATTACTGATAATATAACACAGGCCATTTTTTAACATACTAACTGCTGGGGAAATTTCCCCAGCAGGCCCAATACGTTCCCCAGTAGTGACAGGCGAAATCAGAAAAATTCCCCAGTTGTTTGGGCCCATTCGATAACTTGTCTTACCAAATTGTAAAGATTTCTTAGCTTTAAAATACTCTAAATAGTTTTTGTGTCAACAATTCTGAAATTGTGAACGTGCAATAGACTTATTCTTCTTTGTACATGTGACTTCAGGGCGTTGTCGTTTT
The DNA here is from genome assembly GCA_013076295.1 of Sanderia malayensis. NCBI lineage: Eukaryota > Metazoa > Cnidaria > Scyphozoa > Semaeostomeae > Pelagiidae > Sanderia > Sanderia malayensis. The sequence goes on from RQOL01000906.1 coordinate 5,732,624, forward strand.
CCAGTTTTTCAGTTTTTTGTGGCCCTTTTGAAAACTTTTCCCCACTAGTTAGAATTCCTTAAAAAATCCTATGATATAACATGTAGAACAGTAGAACATGTGGTAAACCCGAAACCGTGACTTCACCTCTTTAGATTGTTTTGTTTGGTTGTCATAACAGTAGTCATTGTCATAGCAATCTAAGCTGGACTTAGCAAAGGGAGGCTTGTCGAAGGGAGGCTTGTTCGAAAAAAAAAGCATTTTTTATCTGGGTTTCTTGATTCTTAGTTGCTATTTGGGTTTTTTGCTTAGTGTAGAAAATAGAAACTGCTAAAATAAGAGCATCAAAGGGAAAAAGGGACCTCTGCTGGGGGGGCAAAACATCATAAAAAGCTTCAACTGGGGGGGCATTTGCCCCCCCAGTTTGTATGTTAAAAGAGGCCCTGC